>CAUYON010091785.1:0-13909 GCA_963573935.1 Arctocebus calabarensis
ATCTGTCCCTGTCTCCAGGAGATATACTGCTCGCAGTATTGGACATGAGCCACAAACCACCCCCACTTCCTAGCTTCATCCAGGACTTCATTTTTTTCATTAAATGTTAAAGTTTGATCTAGTAGTAACATTGTATCTCTCCAAGAGAAGTCAAAGCTTCTTGGAGAACATCTATGCAACTTGGATGTAGGATACAGTTGAAAGAATAGTAGGCAATCCATAAATATCTATTTAGTCTATTAATCATAAAAAAGGCTTTATATTTTAAAATCTTATCATTATGAATGATTTAAAAAACAAAACCAACTTACCACGTGGAGTATATGTGTGGTAAATCTCTTAAACAGTCAGCGAAATAGACATAGAAGCTTAAAAGTTCAGAGAGTCTTGTGGCCAAACTTCTGTTCTATAGACAATTATTATACTCTAGAATTTTATCCTTTAACTACAAATTCATCATATCATAATTGACATAATATTGAAATGTCACTGTATATATTAATAGTAATAGACTATGCTACAGGAAAATAAAGTTCCTTGTTATTTTCTAATCCCCACCCCCCCACTCCTCAGTCTTCACCTCCCAAATGTCACCAATTGCTCTGGGTAGATAACAGCCCTATACTTGGTTTTATATTTAGTCTTACTTTAAAAGATTGAAGAAGTTTGTTTATCCCTGAGGATTAAATATAAAGTCTTTCCAAGAAGCCAAAATAGTGCTAAATCCAAGGAGCTGTGTCTATTTAGAAAAGAAGACAGAAATCACACTTAAAAGAGGCAAAGGAAATGAGATAAGAGTTTGAAAAGCATGTAGGGAGAAGTGAAAACAGACACAACCTGACTTTATCTTTTCAAGCAATCTACCATGCTTCAACTTTTGAACATCTGAGAACCTGAAATAATGGTGTCTATATCTGATCTCCCCTAGAGTCCTGTTTTGATGTTGATAAATGTTGTTTTCACAGCGCACTGCTGCCAGATAAGGTTCCTCTGAATTACCCAGAGACCAAGCACCATCTCCCTTTTTGCTTTTTTTCCCTCAACTATTTTGCAGTTATCATGCTGCAAGCATGGGTCAACATAGTTGGAAATAACTTTAAATAGTTGCATGAGCCAATAAGTGAGTGTAGCCATTGGCTGTTTGGGGGTTATATGGTGAATTTTAAGAACATCACAATCAATCCTGGGATGAGACATTAGTTTAAGAACAGTGAAAACCCTTGTCATATGCTCCATAGGTGTGGTCCTGCCTTTGATCTAATCATGTCAGATTGTATAAAAAAAAAAAATCAGCACATTGTACCTCACATATGCATGAATATATTCATGATCTATATACATTTGACTTAAAAAAAAAAGTGACAACCACATCTTGTATTTCCGGATTGCCTTTCAAGAACCAGGCTTATTGTGCCAATGTTTATGAATCAGAAAACCACCCAGTATTATTAATACCCCCAATTTTCTCAATGTCTAATCTAGTTTGGTCACATGCTGGCCTTGTCTTTTCAACTTGTGTAGAAGTAAAAAAATAAATCTGAATGATCTTATAAAATAATTTTTAAATATAAATTATTCCATAGGGTCAAGTGAGACTAGACCCATAGATTCTATACTGCATCCCTACCACAGATACCCAAAAACCAATATGACGTACTGAGGTGTTTATACCCAAGTATGCCCCCTAAATCATCACAGAAATGACTTTGTTTTGGTATAATTTTTATATTAAATATATTTTGCTTTCAATTTCCTTGGCATTTGTTACCTTGTTTCTTATTTTCATATTTTTATTGAGTATATTTTATTGTCCTTGGATTCCTTGATCTTTGTTCACCTTTCTGTTTAATTTCATAGGCAACACAGTAGGGTTATTATGAACCTCATTGGTGGGACCACAAGACCAAGATTTGAATCTCTACACAGCTCCCTGCTAGCTTTAGAATTTGGCCACTCACTTAACTTCCCTCTACTTCAAATACTATCTAGCTCTCGAAATAAGTTAATACATAAAAAACACTTAGAACAGTGTCCTTCTCTTAAGAAGAACTATATGATTTTGATTACTATTATTGTCACGCTGATTATTATAGAAGAATATATATTAAATCCCAACTATGTGCCACTGAACAGTTTACTGGCAACGGGAGACAGTGACAAACCTGTCGGGAGCTGAAAGCCTGGTGGGCAGATGACCACCTGGTAAACAAAAAGTAAAATTATAACTAAGGTATATTAAATGAATGGAATACTATGGGTTTGAATAACAGGAGAGGACAACTTTAAAGAGGATGGTTACTGTCAGAAAGCCTTTGGGGTGATTTAATACATAATCTTAAGACTGAAAGACAGTGAATTATGACAAGAACAAGGACAGAGTTTTTCTTCAGATAGAAACAGCCTGAGCAACAAGGCTCGAAAGAAGGAAAGTGCTTGTTGAGCTCTGGTAAAGGGAACAAGATTGTCTGTGTGTGTGTGTGTGTGTGTGTGTGTGTGTGTGAGAGAGAGAGAGAGAGAGAGAGAGAGAGAGAGGATCGAGTGAAGCTGAGAGGCAGCAGAGCATGTGAGGAGCTCAGTCTGAGTTCAGTGTAAGCCATTACAAGGCTCTTAAGTCTGATGCTTTAAAATTCTAGATTACACTGTGCATATTGAAAAATTGGTTGGAGCTAACAGTGACGCAACAGTTGGAATTTTTTAAAAATAGTCTAGGTGAGAGATGGAGTGCTCCAAATAGTGACAGTGCAGGCTAACAGGTGTGTGCTATATGGGAAAAATGGAAGTTGACAGGGGAAAGAAAATAAAAGCTGACTTCTAATTATGTGTCTTCCACAACTGAGGGGTAGAGGAGCCATCCCTGAGGGAGAAGGCATGGGGAGTAGGTTTAAGCAGAAGAGGAGAGGCTGTAATAGAGAATCCTCTTTGAGATTAAGATCAAGATGGCTCTTTGACAGTGAAATGGAGAGACAAAAAATAACTGGAAATAGCATTTGGAATTCAGAGGTGAGGTAAGGATTGGAGATACAAATTTAGGAGATACCGTGTGAATGAGATTTAAAGTCACAGGGATGGCACAGTTGATCTAGGAACAGAATGTAAAAGAGAAAAAAATGCAGACCCCTGTGACCAAGCCCTCAAGATCCCTGACATTTCCATGAAGACACAAATATTCCATTTCTGATTCCTCTGGGTAAATTGGTGATTGTTTTATTATAGCATAAGTCTATAAATATCAATCTATCATTGTACAGTATAGTCATGTTATATACTATGTGATATATTGTAATATAAGAACTATAAATGTTATCACTCCACTTTGCATTCTTTTGTTTGGGTCTTTTTGATTCACTTTTATAAATTTGAGAAGAAGTAAGTTATTCTGAAATACATCCTAGACACAAAGTGATGTATATTAGCAAATATAAATAATTAGATGTGAGATATACTAGTCCATACATTTTTTTGATTAATTTGTAGTAACCAATATAAAATGAAAGAGAAAAATAACCATAATTAGTTGAATCATTAAGATTCTCTAAGTGACCATGATGTACATGGTTTATTTCTTTATTCATAAATACTCTTTTGAGAAAGAAAAAGTGTTGGAAACTAATAGACATACATGAATGTAGGGAAATTTGGCAATGGTCAGGTGAAGTAGTTTGGATGCAAAATGAGAAAAGATGTATTGGCTCAGAGACAAGTTATGTGAAGGAGGTAAATATTTGTTGCTTCTTATAACTTAACTTGTAAGTTGGGATAGGTGGCAGTTATGGGGATTCAAGGCAAACGAGATTTGGCTTCAAGCAAACCAACTAAGTACTTGTGGTTCCCAGGAGCCACTACCACGGTCACATTCACATGAGTTTTCTGGAACACGGTAAGCAGTGGAGGTCAGTGTTACAACTCATAATGCCAAAGAACAGGAAAATGCACACATGTCTGAGAGATTCAATAGACAAATGTCAGTTTCCTTTATTACTTTGAGCCATCTTCATTCTTTTCAACAAGGTCTCTGTGCGTAGGCTCTTTTCACAAGAGTTCACAAGTGTGATCACTTCTAAGTATAGTCATCAAGAAAAGACAGGAGAGATGTATTGGGGTAAGGCTTCAGGTGGGCTCATTGATTCAATGAGAGAGGATAATTAGATCACATCCAGATTCAGGAAGACAATGAGGTGTCATTAACTGGCTTCAAAAACATAGGCCACTTTATTAAAGAGAGCAGGGCTATGGCATAAATTCACATGATATTTTTCAAGGAAATCATGATTTTTTGAGCATGAAAAAAATATCTGAAATTTAGATGGCTCTGGTGGCTTTACAATATTTAGCCAAAATACAATTACTGCTATAATCATTAGATTGTAATTTTTTTAAAGCAAATAATTAATCACTATGTTTTGATGAACATAAGCCGCAAACTGTTAAAACCAAAAGGAGGCCATCAGGACAATAGCAGGCTTAGGAAAGTGGTAGCCATTTCTCTAGCTGCCAAACGCAAAGTGAAAAAACTTCTTGTCCATGGAGCAGTGAACCTGCATAAGGGTGAGGACCAAGGAGTGTGCCAGAAGAAATGCTGTACCGTGTTCTTGAAGAGACAGCTACAGGCAGAAATGGACTTTGCACCTGCTGCTTACACAGACACTTCTGCTGTGAATATATTGACCAACTTTGATGATAGCTCTGAAAGGAATAGGTGTCTTTTTATACTTTTGAGCCTAAATATGTGATTTTTATTCCAAAGTCTCATGCTTCAACAAGGGAAACATTACTTTATAGAAGCAAAGGAATAAGAAAAGAAAAAGGCCGTGGAATGAGTGAAAGTGATGATTACACTGGCTTATAGATGAACTGCTCTGTTTGTGCTAACAACGCTGTCCTGGGTTTTCATAATTAGAGTTGTAGCAAATCAAGTTCATACTAGGCCATAGTTTTATTTTCTAAAAACTAAATTACTTTTTTTGGTAATTTTTATCATGTCCACCTAAAGCATTGCTATGTTCTTGAATCAAAAGAAAATACCTTTTATGTACTCTTTTATTTCTTTTTTGGTCTCTTCCTTAATAATTGATTTTTAGTTATATTATCTTATATATGTTGTGTTATAGAGTAAAAGCAATAACTTACAAAGGAGGTTAAAAGGAAGCTATAAAAAACTAATAACCTTCTGCATCCTTCTTTTCATTAAAGTTACCTGTGCTTGATATTTTTTACTTCAAGCTTTTAAATTAAAACAACCCGAAAGTCTCTTATTTTGGATTTCTCATTGCTATATAGAAGACAACACTTTCAACATATTGCCAAAAGCTGTCTTTGCTAGTTAAATCTAAGATGCATCATTTTGAGACATAATTATGATGATTTTTATGACACTTTATTTTTTGTCCATTTGCAAGCTAGAGTAGTACAAAATAATGCAAATATAACCAAAGGTAAGGACAACTTCTGTCATATTCACTGCCTGACAGAAAATTTCTTTCACTATAGAATAGAATAAAGGTAGGGAATTTACTTTTACCATCAGAGCGATGTCTTAGAGGAGGTGAGTTTAGCAGGCAAGAAAGCAGACTGGAGAAACTATACCTAAGATCACTTGCAAAGTAAATGGCATTGCCTTTTAGGAAGCCACTAAAGCAAAAAGGAGAAAATCCTAGGAAAAAATCTGTTTGCTATTGGATGAAGTTTGTCCTGATTGAAATGCAAAAGAGTTTGTTGAATTTAAACCTGTAGTATTTTAGAGAAGTATATAAAACACCTTTGGTTTGAGAATTTGTTAGAAATGAAATTCTCTTAAACCAAAACTATTCTGAAGAGGACAGATGAATAGCCAAAAACACATGAAAAAATGCTCATTATCCGTAATCATCAGAGAGATGCAAATCAGAACCACTCTGAGATATCACTTAACTCCAGTAAGATTAGCCCACATCACAAAGTCACAAATCTGCAGGTATTGCCATGGATATAGAGAGAAGGGAACATTTGCACTGCTGATAGGATTGCAAACCAATACAGCCTTTATGGAAAGAAATATGGAGAAGTCTCAAAGAACTAAAAGTGAACCTTCCATTCGATCCCCCAATCCCAATACTAGGTATCTACCCAGAAGAACAAAAATCATTTTACCACAAAGACCTTTGCACCAGAATGTTTATTGCAGCTCAGTTCATAATTGCCAAGTTATGGAAGCAACCCAAATGCCCATCAACCCATGAATGGATTAACAGACTGTGGTATATGTATACCAGGGAGTACCATTCAGACATAAGGAAAGATGGAGACTTTACATCTTTTATGTTTACCTCGATGGAGTTGAAATACATTGTTGGTAATAAAGTATCACAAGAATAGAAAAAAATCCAATGTACTCAATGCTAATATGAAACCAATGTATAAACAACTACAGGCCCACAAGAAAGAAAAAACATAAGTACAGTCTAACCAGGAAAGAGGAGGGAGAGGGGAAAAGGGAGGGCGACTGACAGGAGGAGAGAGGGCAATGGCCTAATGTGAGCCAGTGTTCGGCATGTCCCCTGGGTGAGGGGTTCTTCAACAACCTGAACTTTACCTTGGAAATGAGAACAATGTAGCCTAAACATTTGTACCCTCATAATAATTTGATAAACAAAATAAAATTAAAAAAATTAGAAAAATGAAATAGTAAAAAAAAACAAAAACAAAAACAAAACGCAAGTTCTCAGCCCCATTCCAGACCTATTGAAACTGAAATTCTGTTTTCACAAACCCTCCAGGTAATTTTGCTACACAATTAAGACTGAGAACCACTGATGTAAAGTGGGATATTTGTCTGAATTGCACAGATGAACTACCCACATTGATTATATTGACTGAAGAAGTAAAAAGCCTCAGTCTGAGAAGAGGTTTTTTTTTGATGGAGTTATTGATGTGCTTAAATGAAATGGTTTTTAGTGTCCCCTCTCCTCACTTAAGAGTTCTTTTAGAGGAATCACTTTCTGCTTGAAAATGAGAGTAGTTGAGATCTGGCCACTTGAAAAATAACACATCGTCCTTAGTTCAAGCAACTGAATTTTACGTGTTGATGATCAGACATAGCTCTATAGAAGGAACACAGAGGAAAACTGCTTATTCCTTATGTAAAAACCTGCTCCTATGAAAGTCTTATATTCACCTGCTAATTTGTGTCTGTTTTTTTTTTTTAAAGGCAATTTTTGTTCTCCTGAGGGAGATACCTTGAGATGCAAATTTTTATACATGGGAAAAACGTGTTGGCCTAAATACATTTTAAGATCTCTTCCTTCATTATTTAATGATACCAGGTTTTTACTGGAATGTCTGTTCAAGTGCCCCCAGAAGCTTACCCTGAGAAAATGGCAACCAGTTTATTTAGGAGATGATCCCAGGAAACTCTGATAGGGACCCTGAAACAGACACAAGGGCAGGGAGCCAGCAACAGCTCTATACATAGTTGGGAACTTATTGGATGTGGTGTAAAATATGTCTCAGAGTTATCCTGTGAGGGTCCAAAAGGGAGATGGAACATTTATCCACTCCAGTCTCTGACTGGTGACAGACCGGAAGAAGAGGTAGAGTATACTGACAATGGGCAATTAAGTTCACAAACTAATCCTAGAAAAAGTGCTACTTAACTTCATTGCTGAATAGCACTACAGTCACCCTTAAAATACTCCTCTTGTGAAGCTATGCACCAATGCCAGGACCTGGTCCACCCTTCAAAGCACTTATTCTGGGATGAATTCGCAAACTTAATTCTCTGACCATGTAGGAGGACAGCTATGATGGTCAATCCAGACAGAGTTCAGAAATTGCTGTGAAGGGTAGACTCAATGCTGGGGTTGTTGCAGAGTTTCCCATGAGGAGTACTTTGAAGGAGACCGTAGTGATATTGAGCAATGAGGTATGTGGCACATTTTAAAGGATGAGTTCATGAACTTAATTATCCAACCTCAGCAGCTTCCACTCTGAAGTCTAAAGAAAGCCCTGAGCAAAGAGTCCCGATGGTGACTTGCAACTGGAAAGGTAGGGCAAAAGGGCATTCTGAGGGGACATGGGCCAGTCATGGCAGCATCTGCTCCAGTGGAAGTGGGTAGGGAATTGTAGCACTGTGGATACCTAAAAGGAGAGGTAGAGTGGGCTAAAACAAAAAAACAGATAACAAAACCTAACTAAACAATGATGTCAGCCTCCCAAGGGGAAACTGTGTCTAATTTATAGTGTAGCCCAGGTGTAATCCTGGCACGTAGCCTGCACAAACATTTATTTAATGTTCACCTGCACTCGACATTGTGGTATACCCCAGGAAGATAATGAAAGCAATATGGCTCCTCGCCTGAGGTGCCCAGCAAGCTGGTCTAGAAGCAGGAAGCAGAAAACTGGAACTCCCAGCTTCCATTCAAAATGGCAAACGCAGGCTGTAAAAAGGATGGCCCTGGTGTTTATCGAGGCTACAAATTAAATGCAACCTGCCCAGTTTTGATCCAATGCCTGTTCCTATTTCTGAGTGCTGACACTTCCGTTCAACTCCAAAGATACTTTATTATTCTGCACCTGCCACAACACCAAGCTTGGTATAATGTAGGATGTGTGTCTTGTGAAATATTAAAAATATTAATTCATGATAATTGAAAAAGGTGCTAGTGGTAGCTGGCTTCTCTTTGAATGATTTAATTACAAATTGACATTGCCATTCCTCATTCCCACCCCTCCTTTTTTCATTTTTCAGTACATAGTTTTGAAAATCATGAATCACTGTCTTTTTGATCAACATGAACATAAGGGGCCAAATAATTATACTTTGTATAATCATTTTATTTTCAAAAAAAATTAATTCTGTTTTCTCCCTACAAGCAAACTTATAAGTTTCTCCCAGGAAATTAAGATTTTTATGTGATTGTGACCTGTTAATTTGGTTTTGTCCTTAGATTAAAAAATATTAAAACAAATTTGGAAATAGGGGAAAAAATAAAAATCGTCCCCACGGGGTAAATTATAGTTGTTTTAATTTTTTTAAATTATTTTCTTTCCTTATGCCACCTTCAACATAATTATATTTACAATGTGCCCATTTTAAATAAAGCCTTGAATCATTCAGTCACTTAACTCTAAAAGGCCAGAGTTCTTTTCAAATATTAATACATTTTTAATGTTTTTAGATAAATAGTGCACTTTTTTGTTTTTGTTGCTTTGCATAGCTTAAGAGTCTCTGGATTTTTCTCAAAATTTGTCCTTAATACAATTGGAATACAAAATCATATCAGGAAACATGATAATTCATTTGAGTCATGCTCTAGGTTTTCCTTTATAAAGGTGGTTGCAAGGTAATTGGTAATTCAGCTATTTCCTCATGCCTCATTTCCAATTCCCACCATCACTTTAGTGGATGAATTCTTTTGTTCTCAGTATTTATTCACTGTGAGTACACATTTTTTTTTTAAATCAGTACCAGAGCAATTTCAATCTTTTATCCTTCAATTAAAAAAAAAAAGTTTGCATTACAATATTCCTTTTCATTCCCTACCTACTTATTTTGGCCTTTAACTCATTACGAACACTTCAATACATTTCAAGAATATGATTCATGATTTCTGTGTTTTGTTTTCTATTTGACACTCGTATATTTCCAGTTTTCTTTAATAACCTTCTAGGGCATATGAAACTCAAATTATAGTTCACTTTTTCCTTAAAACATTTGGCTTTCTCTCAAGTTTTTGGCTCTAAAATAAAGAGCCTGTAGTCATTTTCCTGTTAAGCTTTTCAGTTTGGTAGTGTACTCACTGGCTCTGAAATACACCCCACCTTCGAGCTCATCTATCACACTTGGCACCGTTCTCAAATGGACGGCCTGCATCGCCTGTGGCCACGTTCCATATGCAACAAACTGTGAAACGGAACACTGTTCCGTTATCTAGAGGAATTGGGAAGTGTTCCATAGCTATTATCTGAAACAATTCATGATTAATCCCCCACCGCGAATGTTCAGATGTGGATTTAGGTTTTCCTGATTCCTATAAAGCGTTTATTAATTTAAGGGTCTTGATTTTCAGAAAGATTTGTCAAATTAACAGAGTCAGTGCCTTTGCTTTTTCCTTTACTTCTACCTGAGGAAGTTATTTTTTACAACTAACTTAGAGCCTGGTTTTTGTCTTTCCTTACCTTTCATAGCGTGGCAGTTTTCTGGGGTGTGCTTTCTAGCCATTATCTTTTATATAGACAGTTCAGTCATTGGTTGTCTGGTGCTTTGTTTTTTTTGGAGGAGGTCTTGAGAGAAGCTACGTGCTACCATTTGTCTTCAGCATCCAAACAAAAGCAAGCCTGTTTGTGATTTCATTTCAGCATTGAGTCACTGTACATGCCTTCCTGAATCAATGACTAGTAAATGGATGAGCATTTGCTGAAGGCTTCTTGTATGCCTGCTCAGGGCCTTATTGTGGTTACTCAAATGCTGATATGAACAGTGACCTTCTGAATGGTGTGTCAAGCCATTTTTCCATTAATCATGGATCCTTTTTACTATTCTTATAATTTTTAATCTTATTTGGTTTCTATTGCTACTGATTATATTTATCCCTTTTTGACCTATTTTGTTCTCAGGAAATGAAAGTGATTTAAACATTAGCCAACTTCAAAGCCTTAGGACAGATAAATTTGTAAACATATTAATATACATACAAATTAAAAAGCTCACCAGATACCAACAGAAAGGATCATCTAGGGCATGTAATTACCTGGAATATCATCCAGCATTAGATCTTGAGAATTTGCATGAAAACTTGATATTCCATTTTACTTGAAATTTCTTTAGCATTTGCATTAATGATATTATATTGTGAATGTCATCTGCCCAAATTGCCTTCTTCTTAACATAAACTTGAAATCAAATTCCATGTATCTCAAGCAAAATTTTACATGACTAAAATGGAGTTATGTTAGAAAGGTAAAATTGTCCCTAGGCAAAATAATGAAATAGTAAAACTTTGTCTTTCTGGCCACTCTCCACTCCTGTCTACTCTTTGCGTTGTCGACTAGCCCAAAAATGCATTGCCTTTTTGCTTTCCCTTAATAACACAGGAATCACTACCTGATCAAAAGCAATGCTCTTAGAGTACTTGTTTCTTTTTTTCTTGAGAGTAAATTTTGGTGCAGATTGTCAGTTTGGAGCTAATTCTAATAATCATTACCCTTTCTAAACAACACAATCTTCTGATGTTAAACGAGGGGAAATTGCAACTATCATCCCAGTGGTCTATGAGGAAAATTCTTCCACTTGGTAAGGATTGACTTTATTGCTCGTCACTGAGTGTGTCCCAGAAAAGTCAGTCTATCAATATTAGTGCACCTCTGTATAATGCTTCTACTGCTCAGCAGAAACCAATACTGCAATACCGACAGATATGGTTGAAATAGCACCATCTATTTCTCTGTCTTAACATCAGCCATGGGACTGGTGTGGTCCTGTAACCCTAGTACCCTGGGAGACCGAAACAGGAGGATTTCTTGAGGTCAACAGTTTGAGACAAACCTGAGTAAGCGTGAGACACTGTCTCTCAAAAAAAAAAAAAAAAAAATTTGAAAAGTTACTCAGGGATGGTGGCTTCCAAGCTGCTTAGGAGGAAGTTTGAGTATGCACTGAACTATGATGATGCCACTGCAAAATAGCGTTGAGAAATAACCAGACTCTGTCTCAAAAAAACAAAAAAGAAAGGAAAGGAAAAAATGTAAGAAAGAAATGAAACTGCCATAAAGCAGTCTTTTTTTTTTTTTTTTTTTTTGAGACAGAGCCTCAAGCTGTCACCCTGGATAGAGTGCTGTGGAATCACAGCTCACAGCAACCTCCAACTCCTGGGCTCAAGCGAGTCTCCTGCCTCTGCCTTCCAAGCAACTGGGACTACAGGCGCCCACCACAACACCTGGCCATTTTTTGGTTGCAGCCATCATTGTTGTTTGGCGGGCCTGGGCTGGATTCGCACCCATCAGCTCAGGTGTACATGACTGACGCTTTAGCCCGTTGAGCCACAGGTGCCGAGCCAAAAGATAATGAAGAATCATTTGATTTTCTTTCTCCATTTGGGCATTCATTCATAAATAATACATATTATTCCTTGGAATTTCTTTTTTTCTTTTTTTTTTTTAATTAAATCATAGCTGTGTACAATAGTGCAATTATGGGATACAATGAGCTGGTTCCATATACAGTCTGAAATATTTTCACCAGACTGGTTAACATAGCCTTCATTGCATTTTCTTAGTTATGGTGTTCAAACCCTTAGACTCTACACTTGGTAAACTTCACCTGCACCCTTCTAAGATGCACCCTAGGTGTGGATCCACCAATCACCCTCCCTCCACCCTTCTTCCCCCTCCCTTTCCCCTCCCCCATATTATTGTACTGAGATTGGGTTATAGCCTTCATATGAAAGCTACAAATTAATTTTGTATTAGGGCTTAGTACATTGGGTACTTTTTCTTCCATTCTTGGGATACCTTGCTAAGAAGAATATTTTCCAGCTCCATCCATGTAAACATGAAAGAGGTATGTTCTCCATCTTTCTTTATGGCTGCATAATATTTCATGGTGTACAAATACCACAATTTATTAATCCAATCATGAGTCGATGGTCAATTGGGTTTTTTCTATAACTTAGCAATTATGTATTGGGCTGGAATAAACATTCTGGTGCAAATATCTTTGTTATAATGCTATTTTTGGTCTTCTGGATATATACCTAGTGGAGGAATTATAGGATCAAATGGCAGATCTATTTTTAGATCTCTAAGTATTCTCCAAACATCTTTCCAAAACGAACATATTAGTGTGCATTTCCACCAGCAATGTAGAAGTGTTCCCTTTTCTCCACATCCACGCCAACTTCCCGGATTTGGGGATTTTGTGATGTGGGCTAGTCTTGCTGGAGTTAGATGATATCTCAAAGTAGTTTTGATTTGCATTTCTCTGATAGTTAAGGATGATGAGCATTTTTTCATATGTCTGTAGGCCGTGCGCCTGTCTTCTTCAGAGAAGTTTCTCTTCAAGTCCCTTGCCCAGCCTGAGATGGGATCACTTGTTCTTTTCTTGCTAATACATTTGAGTTCACTGTGGATTCTGGTTATTAAACCTTTGTTGGAGACATATCCTGAAAATATCTTCTCCCATTCTGAGGCCTGTCTGCTTGCTCCACTTACTGTGTTGTTGGCTGTGCAGAAGCTTTTTAGTTTCATCAGTAGTGTATTTTTGATGCAGCTTCCATTGCCCCGGGGTCCTCCTCATAAAATATTTGCCCAAGCTGATTCCTTCAAGAGTTTTCCCTGCGCTTTCTTCTAGTATTTTTGTAGTTTCAAGTCTTAAGTTTAGATCTTTAATCCAATGAGAGTCTATCTTAGTTAAGTGCTAAAGGGGTGGGTCTAGTTTCAGTCTTCTACAGGTTGCCAACCAGTTCGCCTGCATCATTTGTTAAATAGGGAATCTTTTCCCCATTGAATGTTTTTAATTGGCTTGTCAAATATCCAATAATGATAAGTAGCTGGGTTCATTTCTTGGTTCTCTATTCTGTTCCACCCATCTATCTCTCTGGAATTTCTTTAATATCATTATTAGTGCTATTGGAAATATCATTTACCAAGTTGTATTTTTCTAAACTTAACAAGCTCCATTCTTTGTAATTACATTGTATTATTCCATTGGATGCACAAATTAGCTGTTTACTTATTGGTGGACTTTGGGGGGTGTTTCCAGTGTTTGCCTGAAACATGCAGTTGTAGTAAACACTCTCTGATTTGCATCTCCTTGTGGAAAAGTATGAAAGTGTCTTGCAGGAATTTACCTAGAAGAATAATTGTTAAATAATGCACCCCATTAATAAGTTCTCAAACTTTCTTTACTGGGATAATCTCAGCAGTTTTGTCTTAAATCTTT
>CAUYON010091786.1:0-64745 GCA_963573935.1 Arctocebus calabarensis
GAATGGTGGGATCAAGTCTTGAAGAGAATTAGTATCTTTTTTTTTTTTTAGACAGAGCCTCAAGCTGTCACCCTGGATAGAGTGCTGTGGCATCACAGCTCACAGCAACCTCCAATTCCTGGGGTCAAGCAAGGCGCTTGCCTCAGCCTCCCAAGTAGCTGGGACTATAGGTGCCCACCACAACACCTGGCCATTTTTTGCTTGCAGCCCTCATTGTTGTTTGGCGGGCCTGGGCTGGATTCAAACCCACCAGCTCAGGTGTACGTGGCTGGCGCCTTAGCCGCTTGAGCCACAGGTGCCGAGCCAGAATTAGTATCTCTTTGTGAGAATCCAGTTCAACATGGTCTCCAGGCAAAGGGAAACTATTCTCTTCTGACAAGTGGAAGAGGTTATTCTTGCTAACCAGGGCAGTTCAAGGGAATGTGACTGTTCAGGAATGTTGGGTTCAGCTACCAAAATTTTCCCAACCCAGATCTCAAGGTCTCACTCTCGCTATTATCTACTTCACATGGTCTTTTCTGTACGCTGCCTTCATAAACAGATTTTTGTTCTGATTTTTAGCACAATCCGACCTGTGACTACAGCAGATAAAGGATCTCCTTAAAAATAGACACACATGTATTAGAATTCAGGATAGTAGTCACCGTTGGAAAGGAGGAGGGACTGATGAAAGGGAACATTAAAGGGTTTTTATAGATGCTGGTAATTTTATTGATCTGGGGACTAGTTAGATGTCTGTGTTCACTTTGTAGAAATCTGTTGAGACCTATAGTTATGATATGTGCACTTTTCTTCAAAAACTTCAATAAAAGTTTTACTTGTGAGAAATATTTTAAAATAAAGAAAATAAAGGCTATCACAGAAGTGTTCTGGCTTTACAAGTATACTGACTTAGGCTTCTACCTCTCTGAGAGGCCAAGGTGGGAGGACCCTGTGAAGCCAGGAGTTCAAGACTAACTTTGTCAATATTGTGAGACCTTGTCTCTAGAAAAAATTAAACAATTAGCTGGAAATGGTGGTTCATGCCTGTAATATCAGCTAATTGGGAGGCTGAGGCAGGAGGATTGCTTGAGCCCAGAAGTTTGAGGCTGCAGTAAGCTGTGATTAGACCACTGTACTTCAGCCTCTGTGATGGAGTGAGACTCCATCTCCATAAAGAAAGAAAGAGAAAAAAAGAAAGAAAGAAAAAAAGTAGAAAGTAGATTGACTGCCCTGAACCAATCATTCCCTTTTTGTAAGTTTCTTGCGCTGTCATGAATAGCTGGCCTGTTCCACCTTAATTTTGAGTAATATTATTTCCATAGCAGTTAAGGGAAGCTACTATCCAGTTTCTGAGGACAATGCCTTATAATGAGTCCTTTAAAATCAGAGTCTGAGGAAAGAATTAAAGTGCTCACACTTTATTTGGAAGATGCAAACCTAGAATATTAGGGAAAAGAGAAATAAAACAAGAAAAAAATGTGTGAGGCAATGCACTCCTCACTGCTTCGCAGTGAGGCCACAGAGACACAGTAGGTCCATAGCTGACAAGTTTATGCACCACTGGAGGACCCACTCAGCTCTCATGCACACACAACCCAGAAGTACCTGGATTAAGTACCCGTTCCCTGGGGTGACAGGAGCTGATGGATAAGTGCTCCCCTTTCATACCACAGAAAGGCAGTTTTGAGATGCATATGACAAGGCCCCGTAGATCACTGTACCCCATCGAGCACCAGTTACAAGCCATAGCAGGGTCTACTTAATAAATAATAAAGTAATAAAATGGTAAATAAAAAATTATTTTTAATAATTAAAATAATGTAATAATCTATATTGGCTTTCCCTCCTTTCTGTTTCACTCCCTGTTTCTTGCTCCTGCTCCTTGGGATCACTTCCCAGTTATCTGCATGCTAGCCTTGTCCCTGGCTCTACTTTACAGAGAGCAAAAAAAATCATTCGACAAGATGGTGTCCTGCATTCACAACAGCTCTTAAGTAGGAACTGTACCCAGACCTACTGAAGTGGTCCAGGAGAGAAGGGATTCCTTCTATCTCCCATTTTCCATGGCCAAATCTGACCTCCTGAGAAACCCCCCCACCCAGTCCTTCTAGACTGTGTCATCTGGTCCCTTGTTGACCATTCGGGAGGTCTGATCTCATGTTCGAAGGGTGATTGATGGGATAGGTGTAGTGGGGGAGGGGATGGATCAAAGCAATCCGATAAGCTGTACAAGTTTAGTATCCTATACAAGAGAGGAAATCCTACTTGGAGAAGCAAGAGAATTGAAAGTTAGGTGAGCTTAAGAGTCTACAGACCATTGATATGGAGAATCTGTCCAGAAAGCTGTTGAAGTTCAGGTGTGGAGCTCAGAAAGGAGAATAGAGCCGGAGATGTGGATTTGGGAATGGTCAGGACACAAGAGGACTGGACACGCTGGTGGCCATGAGGCCAGTCTAGGGAAGGTAGCAGAGGAATGTCCATGTCAGAGCTCAGGATCCGAGGAGGGTAGAGGGTGGGGAGGAAGAGAAGCCGGGGGAGAGGACAGTTCAAAAGAGACAGAGAACCCAGAGGGTGTTTGTTGTAGAAGCCAAAGGAGAGGAAGAGAGAATGAGCAAAACTCCATGAGGGGGCTGGGCAGAATGAAGGCTAAGAAAGAAATTGTCCTGTCTGGCAATTAGGAAGCCTTCTGTAAATCCCGTAAGAAATCTGCTGCAGCAGGAATGTGGACGTGTAAGCCAGACCATAGCCAGACAGGAGAAAACAGAAGGGGAAGCAGCACCGGCCTCCAAAGATGCTCTCAGAGAAACTGTGAGTGTTCCAGGGAGGGGAAAAAGTGGAGGAGAGGAGAAGCAGCTACTGTCTCCCAGCAAGGACTTTCTGCAGTACGCCCTCGCTGGCTTCACTCCACAATCCTGGGAGACAGGGACCATCCTGGACGGAGAGAAAAGGAAACAGGCTCATGGTTCAAGGTCACAGGCTTGGTTCAAGGTCACAGGACTGGTAAGGGGTGAATTTGTACCCAGGATTGTCTGACTCAGATTTTGCTACTATATTAGACACTAGAGAAGGAAGGAAAGGCCAGGGAAGGATTCTTCATGCTGGGAGGGACTGGAGTTTAGTTACAGTCAGGGGAAAACCCAGAAAAGGGAGGGGCTGGAAGACACAAGTAGGGGAGTGAGCAGTGGAGGTTGTCCCAGAGACAGTGGGAAGCACAGGGGAAGGCCATAGGGATGCAATCGGATGGAAAATTCAATAACTAGCTTGTACTTGGACATGTTCTTATCTCTGTTTTGGGCTTCTCTGTATCTTCCAAAATATAAATTAGCCCTCAGACCTCCTTGCCCAGAAATCGGGTCATATTGTTCACTAAAATAGCATGGGGCCTGAAAAAACATGAGTAGGTGGGTGCGAGAAGCCTCTTCCTCACAGGCTGAAGGCCTAAAATATTTCTCTCTAGGGATGAACACATTATATAATGAAGAAGAAATACCAGCATTGCTGTGGAAGCAAAAAAATGGAAAAGAAGAGGGTCTTTTTCCTTGTCTATAATCTTAAACTTTTTCTTTTCAAATATTAATAATTGTAGGCTCGGCACCTGTGGCTCAATGGACTAAGTACACCTGAGCTGGCCGGTTCGAATCCAGCCCGGGCCTGCCAAACAATGATGGCTGCAACAACAACAAAAAAAAAATGGCCGGGAGTTGTGGTGGGCGCCTGTAGTCCCAGCTACTTGGGAGGCAGAGGCAAGAGACTCACTTGAGTCCAGGGATTGGAGGTTGCTATGAGCTGTGACGCCACAGCACTCTAACCAGGGTGACAGCTTGAGGCTCTGTCTCAAAAAAAAAAAAAAATAGAATTGAACACGCATGTGACTTGGGCACAGCCATCCCAGATGTGAGAGAACTGCTCATGCACCTGCATAAAGAGCCTAGCTGTCTGCAGGAGGGACACAGTACATCAATAGGTGGAATCCCCGTTAGCCATTAAATAAAGTTAAGGAAAATGTGTGTGTATCAATGTGGGACTTTCTCCCAGAATACTGTTAACTGAAGAAAAGTAAGTCGAAAACAGGACTACAGTACACTCTGATTTTATTTACTTAATACCAGAACAAATGCAAACTGAATTATCTTCATAGCTGCATTAAAGTCAAAGGGAAGAAATGAAAATGGAAAGGAAGAGAATTGACATGGAATTTTATTGTCTGGGTATTGTCATACTGCTCCGTGATGAGACTACGATCATGTTTCGTTTTGTGTTTAAATGTTTTTTAGAGAATGAATGAGAATTTCTAGCATTGCAGTAGCTGCAGGAGACGGCACCTTCCCTCTTTTCCTTACTATCATGTACAAGTCCATTTCAGGCAAACTAGACTCCTACTATTCTTACCAAAGCTCGGCAGTTTTTAAAATACAAACGCTCCTTCTTTTGTTGTTTGCCTTTGGTCTATTCCAAAGCCTTGAAACGATCGTTTTTAAAAATAATTCTGTCCAGTTTTATAGTGTTTTGGGAAGAAAGGATTTGCTGGCCTTTTTACTCCATCATCACTGAAATGCAATCATTTAATTTTCACTTGAGTTTATGGGTTTGATTTTTTTTTTTTTTTTTTGGCAGAGCCAATGTTTTTATTTTTTATATATTCTGTTAGTTTCCTAAGGCTATCATAACAAGGTACCATGAACTGTGCGACTGAAAACAACAGAAATTTATTCTCTCACAGTCAGGAAGTGAGAAGTGTGAAAGCTTCAGGGGAGAGACTGTCCTGTGCCTTTGCTCTTAGATTCTGGTATTGTTGGCAACTGTTGACCGTCCCTGGCTTGTACACATACCACTCCAGTCTCTGCCTCTGTCCCTACGTGTATCTTCCCATTATCTTCTGATTGTTTCTGTTTCTCCTCTAATAAGGACACCAGTCATGTTGGATTAGGGCTGTGAACATTTTCAAATAAAAACAGAATGTTAAAAACCCTGACAAATAGAGCCAGGGACGTCTGTGAAAGGAAGGCTCTCGTGCAC
Organism: Arctocebus calabarensis; assembly: GCA_963573935.1. Taxonomy (NCBI): domain Eukaryota; kingdom Metazoa; phylum Chordata; class Mammalia; order Primates; family Lorisidae; genus Arctocebus; species Arctocebus calabarensis. The sequence continues at coordinate 4,999 of CAUYON010091786.1, forward strand.
AAACGCATGATAACAAGAACGATCACAAATGCAAAAACAACTTTGCACAAGGTCACTGGCAACCTTACACAGAAAAATACTCTGAGAGGACATCTGCCTGGTAACTACCTGTCCAACCTTGGACTGGCACCGCCTGTCTTGTCTTTGTAGCTAAGGCTAATTATCTCAAAACAATTATGTAATCCTCTTCATTTTTTCCTTTAAGATTACCTATGTCTTTCTTCACCTCCCTGAGTATACACATAGTAACCAGAGCACACGTATGCCCATTGCAATGCCTCCTCCTGAATAAATGTCATTTTCTTTTCTTGTTGTTATTTAGGTTGACAAAATGATGTGTCAGAAGTGGGACTGAACGGAGCTCACCTCAGCAGACTGGTGGCCCCTGCGCTCGGTACTGACTGAGCCCTTTACTTGTCTCGCCTGTGACTCACCTTTTTCTCCCTGGTGAATCTCCTCTTGAATTCTTGTACTCCCTTCCTTTGGGGAATTCTCTTTTACTTGACTTGGGATCTGATGTGGCTATAAGGCCATCTTAATAAAGGACCTTATACCCTCTAGGATGATAAAAGGCTTTTCTGGCAAGCTCTTTCTGGTATAAGAATAATATCTTTCTGGTTTCTATAGAATTTATGTTTTGTCTGGTTTCACACACCTGGCTTAAAATTTTCATGAACACTCGTATTGTTTCTGAACATCTGAGAACAAAAATAACCATTCTAAAGGGTGGGCGTGAGGTAGTCATTTAAAGCCACCAGGACAGTAGCCCACTGTTTAAAACATTGGCTCAAACTCTTTGACAAGAATTTTAAGATTTTCTTTGCTCTCAAGGGATTAGTAAGAAACTAAATAAGACTCTCATACATTAAGGCATGTCAGGTTTTCAGGAACTCCCGTCAGTCACATGGCTTTTCTTTATGCGTGTGTTTAAATCAGTGGCTATTGTGGGATTATTCAAACTTCCTGAGCTTATTTTTCCAAGAGCTGATTAAAAACTGCAACTATAGAGTTAACAGGTAGAGCCTTCCCGTTCACACACACTTTTCCACTGACTTTTTTGCTTGTGTTAAGGAAAACTTACTGCTTATGGAATTCCACCCAAGATTTTAAAAAATGGTCTTAAAGGGCTTTCAAGTTAATGGCTTTACAAATTACAACAGCTCCAAGCTCCATGGCAACTAACAATGTAGACACTTTTTAGAGAAGTCGTTTCAGGCTTACTTGACTAACAGTCACTTAGATGCAAAACAGTTAATTAGAGCAGCAATCCCCAACCTTGTTGGCAGCAGGAACTGGTTTCATGGAAGATAATTTTTCCACAAATGGGGTAGGGGGAAGGAAGGGACAGAAGGCAGTGATACTGTGTGGTGGCCTGGTTCCTAAAAGTCCAAAGACCATGGGCCTATTGTAGTCCTTTGCCAAGGAGTTGGGGACCACAGACTTGGAGGATTGATATTCTAAGAGAAAAGAACTAGATAAATGTTTATAAACGTTAGGCTCTCAAATCAAGCACGTCAAAATCCTGACCTCAGAGCAATAATATGAGGTATCTCTGTCTGGCAAAAATTGCTTGAGCCAGAAAATTCCAACAAACATGCAAAGACCCTGCTAAAATTGCTTCCTGGTCCATATTGACTAATCAAGAACACCAGACGGACAAAAAAAAAAAAAAAAAAAAAAGGGATACATTTTGTTTTTTGTTTTTCTTATACAATTTAGCCAGTTGTAGCTAAAAAAAGAAACATTTGAATATTTAACCCTAAACTTATTTGAAACTGAGAAAAGGGGGAAGAGGGGAAGTTTTTTGTTTTTTCTAAATCAAACTCCAAAATTTGTCTTCATTAGATTACCTATCAGGGCAAATAAAATTTAGCCATGTGAACAGGTCCCGTTTTGTGAAACATATAATTTGGTTTTGATTGTTTTTTATAAATCAGCGAGTTAGTATTATAATACTGATAGATCAGGTGTACCTGCCCAAATAAACTTGTCCTGCCCAGGCAGGGTCAAGTTCATGGCCCACCCAGAGAGGGTCAGCCTCATGTCCCTCCCAGGAAATAGGAATGCCACCAATCCTGACTGCCCTACCCCTTTAAATCCCTTCCGCAGTAGCCCACGTGAGGATTTCTCCCTGGTCAGGAATCTCACCCCACCTATATTCTAGGTGGAATAAAGGCCACTTTAACTGCATGAATTGGATCTCCGTTTTCCTTTCGTCTCACATCTCAGAATGATTTTATCCTTGGGTCCAGAACCTTTCAAATAGTATGTTTTACTGTCTCGTGACTAATTCTAAAATGAAAGCTATAAGATCTTCTTTATCTCTATGTGTGCTTATGTGTATTTATGCATGTTGTATGTTGTGTCTACTTGGTAAAATTTGACATAGCCAGAAATCACTCAAGGAATTCTATTCAAATTGGCTTAGATAAAACAAGCACTCATATAAGATACATAGTAACTAATCTAAGTGGCTGCTAGTAAATTTGACTTAAGTAAATCTTTAATAAACAAGCTGGTTTTAAATTTCTCGATAAAATACAAATAAAAATGTTTTCAGAATTGTTAGCTGACACTTTGTCTGGGTTTATTGGTCAAACATGATTATATTTATCTCTGCTAAATATTTTAAGGTCATAAAACTATAAGCTCAGCTTAAGAACAAAATAATCTTTATTTGTATAACTCCTTGATAAGTAAAACTAATTTAACATTACTGGTTTAATAAAAGCAGCAATATCTTCTGAGTTATCAGCAGAATACCCATTTATTTAACTTTAAGGTTCTCACTTAGGTGTACACCTAATATTCATAGACTGTAAAAATGGCAAACAGGGAATGAAATGGTTACTAGCTTTGTCTAATATCTGTTTTCTTTATTTTGTTTATTTCAAATTAATATAAGGGTACGTACAATTAGGTTATACTGTTTTCATTTGGTAGAGTCCAAGTTATAGTTGAGCCCTTCACCCAGAAGCGTGCCATAGACCCCTACATTGTACCCATTAGGTGAGAGCTTACCAAACCCCCTCCCTCTATCCTCCCTCCCCCTTTTCCCTTCCCTCTTCTCGAATTTAATTGTGTTTTCTTTCTCATGTGGGCCTATGGTTATTTAGCTAGTAGTTTCATATTAGTATTGAGTACACTGGATACTTGCTTTTCCATTGTTGTGATACTTCGCTTAGGAGGACACTCTCTAAATCCTTCCAGGTAAATATGTCAGTTTTCATATGTGAGCTAGGTATAACGGAAAAAAAGCAAATAAATTAGGTGTAAATGGGATAAATGTTTATAAATAAACTTTTCCAGTAATTTTAAAATCTTAAAGTTATGTTAAATTAAGTGATAGACTCTTACTAAATGTCTGGCTCACTTCCAGTTAAGATAAAATACTGAAGAATAAATTTCTAAGCATAAATGTAAGTTTGTTCTTGGCTTCTTAAATTTCATGCAAAGGTTATTGGTTCTATTGATACACATAAAAATTATTTTATGGGAAAACATTTTTATAAAACAATATGAAATTATTCTCATCTATAAAATACTGATACATGACAGACAGTTCAAAATTTCTTTCTTCTTTGATTGTCACTAGAAATTAAGGTTACCAAGAGTTAAAAATCCTAATTAGTATGCATAATTCTGCACATAAAGTCTATCAGAAATGTGTTTTAGATGAGAGAAATTATAATGAAGGATTAAAATGTGTCCTTTATTAAGAATAAAGAATAATTTTGAACTTTGTCTAAGTTCAGAGGTTATTAAAGGTTATTTTGAAATATGGATTTAGGAAGGAAACACAAAGAAGATGGAAAGAAACCAGTAAAAGAGAGAGAGAGATGTGAAGAAAGTTATGAGTATAAAGATGTATTTTTGGTTAAAAAGAAAAGAATAATGTTGTATGAGAAGGAATCTTGTGATAAATTTTGGTCTTAATGTAAATCGATTGCTTATTGAAGACACAGGAAGTATAGGACAAAGCAGGAAGTGTAAGCATGCCATGGATGGTCTGTGTAAGTCATGAAAGGTTTCTGAAGGATGAATTTATGAAAGAAAATTTTTTTTTTTTGTAGAGACAGAGCATCACTTTATCGCCCTCGGTAGAGTGCTGTGGCGTCACACAGCTCACAGCAACCTCCAGCTCCTGGGCTTAGGCGATTCTCTTGCCTCAGCCTCCCGAGTAGCTGGGACTACAGGTGCCCGTCACAACGCCCAGCTATTTTTCTGTTTTGCAGTTTGGCCGAGGCTGGGTTTGACCCTGCCACCTTTGGTATATGGGGCCAGCACCCTGCTAGATGAGCCACAGGCGCTGCCCCCCCCCTTTTTTTTTTTTTTGAGACAGAGTCTCACTTTGTCATCCTTTGGTAGAGTATGGTGGTGTCATAGCTTACAGCAACTTCAAACTCCTATGCTTAAGCGATTCTCTTGTCTCAGCCTCCCAAGTAGCTTGGACTATAGGTGCCCACCACAACACCACAGGCTATTTTTAGAGATGGGGCCTCACTCTTGCTCAGGCTGGTCTTGAACCCGTGAGCTCAGGCAATCCACCTGCCTAGTGCTGGGATTATAGGCATGAGCCACCTCGCCTGGCCCTATACATTACTTTTTTTTTTTTTGAGACAGAGTCTCATTTTGTTGCTCTCTGTAGAGTAGTCATAGCTCACAGCAACCTCAAACTCCTCAAACTCCTGGGCTTAAGCAATTCTCTTGCTTCAGCCTCCCAAGTAGCTGGGACTACAGGTGCCCTTCAGAATGCCCAGCTAGTTTTTTGAGATAGGTTCTTGATCTCGCTCAAGTTGGTCTCCAGCCTATGATTTCAGGCAGTGCTCCCGTCTTAGCCTCCCCACCCATGTATTACTTTTTGAAGTTGAATTGAATTATAGTAGGAATATGTAGTATGATGGTTCGTTCAAAAGATGGTGTTACTTGGCACACCTCCTTGGTGAAGGGCTCACCCTAACTTGGACTTTACCTTACACAAACAGTGTAACCTAATTGTATATACCCTTCTATTAATTTAAAATTTAAAAAAAGATGGCTTTAATCAAATGAATGCTAATGTCACTATATGACAGGCATGTCATTGCTTTTTCTCTTAAAATGTGTATCCATTTTATGGGCACCTTCAGTATTTTTAAATAGTATTCTAAGAGGCTCATAATCCTTTACTCCTGAAACTCAAACGTTCCTATATGAATAGGAGCATATCTGTTTGTTATGTTTATACAGGGCATTTGTTTTTTCTTTTATATAGTTTAAAAGAGAATTTTTCATGTTAAAGGCTACTATGTAATAAAACTTGATATAGTGTTGTTTTTTTTTTTTTTTAATAAGACCCTGTTAAGACACAAATAAATGGGTCCTCTCCAGGAGATGTTAACAGACTTTGTCTACTTCAGCTCTGTAGCTAGTAGTAAAAGCCAATATTTGTTGAACACTTAACTCTGTGTCAGATGGTGGGTTCAGCACCGAGAAGAGAGTAGCGAGCAAGATAAAAATGTGGTTCCTGTCCTTAGTGGTTGACAGTTTAGCTGATGAGAAAACATGATTTTACTTTGTCCTAACTAGCATTTATACGTTATTTATATTATATTTTACTTAAGCTATTAACATTTTACACTATACAAAAGCTTTGGAAGCATTTTGTGTAAGAACTTGTGCAAACTATGTAGGATGGTCTTTTTTTTTTTTTTTTTGAGACAGAGTCTCACTTTGTCACCCTGGATAGAGTGTCATGGCATCAAAGCTCATAGCAACCTCAAACTCTTAGGTTCAAATGATCCTCTTTTCTCAGCCTCCCAAGTAGCTGGAACTGTAGGCACCTGCCACAACGCCTGGCTAATTTCAGAGACAGGGTCTTACTCTTGCTTTTGGTCTCGAACTCCTGAGCTCAGGGGATCTACCTACCTCAGACTCCCATAGTGCTAGAATTATAGGCATGAGCCTCTGCACCTGGCCCAGGATGGTCTTTTGATGAAGCTAAACTGGTTGATGTATATTTTAAACAAGAATTATAATTTAATATTACTCTTTAATAGGACATTTAGGTGGGATATAAAATAGCTTTTAAAAAGATATATCCTAACCACTACTCACACATAATTTTTGGCTTCAGGTGGTTACTCTAACAGCTGATGATAAGACAAGTGTTTCCTTCTCCTCCCTCCCTGGACAAGGTGTCATTTACAGTGTCATTGTTTGGGACCCATTTCTAAACACGTCTGCTGCTTATGTTCCTGCTCACACATACGCTTGCAGCTTTAAGGATTTGGAGGGTAACTGTGCTTCGCTTGGTGAGTACATGGGATTTAAACTCTTACGAATTTTTCTTTGGCTTTGTAGGTCTGTATCAACTAATATACAACTTAAAGATATTAAAAATGCCTTTGTATAGTTTTTATTCTTTCATTTAACAGATGCCTTTCGAGTTCCTACCTTGTTCCATTCTCTGTTTTAGGCCAGGGTACTTGTATAGCAATGAATAAAACAGCCCAAATCTTGCTGTTCTGGATCTTACGTTTTAGCAAAGGAGACAAGACGAGACAGAGGAGACTAATTTATGAAATATATAGTGGCTGAGAAACCGATGGGCACTAAGCAGGAAAGTAAATTAGGAAAGGGAGATAACAAGGGGCAGTAAGAGGAAAATTTGCGATAGTGTGTGCAGGAGGTCCTTGTGGGGAAGGTAGCATTTGAGTGAAGAGCCACAGCAAGGCAGGGAGCCACACACGTACTAGAGGGAGGTGCCTGCTAGGCACAGGGGCAGCCAGCATATCTTAATATTTTATTTTATTTTACTTATTTATTTTTTTTAATTTTGAAACAGAGTCTTACTTTGTCACCCTCTGTAAAGTGTGTGGAGTTACAGCTCACAGCAATCTCAAAACTCTTGGGCTCAAGAGATCCTCTTGTCTCAGCCTCCCGAGTAGCTGGGACTATAGGCACGCACCACAATGCCTGGCTATTTTTTTTAGAGATGAGGTCTCGCCCTTGCTCAGTCTGGTCTTGAACCTGTGAGCTCAAGCAATCCACCCGCCTCGGCCTTCCAAGATACAGTACTGTTTTTGATCTATAGTTGTTAATCAGATTTTGCTATTGTTTGACTAATGTCCTTTATAAGCAAAAAAAAAAAAATTTTTTTTTTCCTTGTCCAAAGTTTAATTTAAATATTGTTCTGTGGCTGGGCATGGTGGCTCATAACTGTAATCCTAGCACTCTGGGAGGCCGAGACGTGTGCATTGCCGTTTAAACTCAGGAATTTGAGACCAGCCTGAGCAAGAGTGAGACCCATCTCTAAAAAAAAAAAAAATTGCCAAGTATTGTGGGGGGCACCTGTAGTCCCAGCTACTTGGGAGGCTGAGGCAAGAGGATTGCTTGAGCCCAAGAGTTTGAGGTTGCTGTGAGCTGTGATACCATGGCAGTCTACCCAGGGTGAAAAAGTGAGACTCTGTCTCAAAAGAAAAAAACAAACAAACACGTAAATGATGTGTTGCATTTAACTCTAGTAAGTCTTTTAGTATTCCATTATGTGGAACAGTTCCTCTGTCTTTTTTTTTTTTTCCTTAATCTTTTAAGACCTTCACATTTTTGAAGGGCACAGGCTATGTATTTTTTTGGACTGTCCTTAGTATGGGTTAGTTTTATGCTTTCTCATAATTAAATTCAGATTGCGCATTTTTGGCAGGAATACAGAATAAGTGTTGTTGTACCCCTTTCAGGACACGCTTATTATTTGTCCCTTTATCAGTGGTGATGCCTTTGCATACTTGATTGTGTCTGCCAGATTTCTCCTTTATAAAATAACTAATTTCCCCTGTAAGTTAACTATCTGTTTGGGGTATCAGTAAATATCCCTTTCTCAGACTCTCACTGGCCAGTTTTAGCACCCACTGAACATTGCCTAAAATGTTTAATACTAGGTGCTTGCCAAATAGCATTTTTCTTTTCTTTTTTCTTTTTTCGAGACAGAGCCTCAAGCTGTCACCCTGGGTAGAGTGCTGTGGCATCATAGCTCACAGCAACCTCCACCTCCTGGGCTTAAGCGATTCTTTTGCCTCAGCTTCCCGAGTAGCAGGGACTACAGGTGCCTGCCACAATACCTGGCTTTTTTTTGGTTGTAGTTGTCATTGTTGTTTGGCAGGCCTGGGCTGGATTCAAAACCACCAGCTTTGGTGTATGTGGCTGGCACCTCAGCCACTTGGGTTACAGGCGCCGAGCCGCCAAATGTCATTTTTCTAATTCCTTCTGTGTTTATTAGTTGGCATTCTACCACAAGGAAGAGTTCTCTCTCTCCTCTCTTATTTATTGTGTCTTTATATAAATCTGGAACCATAGATTCCTATTTTATTCTCTGGATTATATTCCTTTACTGTCATTTATTTTCATGTGTAAATTTTCCTAGATTTGGCCATATCTTTGTCCTGATATGTTTTGAAACAGAGCGTGCCAGTGGATTGGATAAAGTGTGTGAGAGAGAGGTACAAAGGATGACTTCGTAGTTTCTGGTCTGACCAAGTAGAGAGAGAGCATGTCCATTCACTGAGATGAGAAAGACTGCCAGAGGTGAAGACTGGAAAGAGTTCAGTGTTGCACATGTTCAGTTTGAGAGCTCTACTAAGCCGCCATGTGCAGATACTTAATTGACTCTTGGTTATATGTATAACCCTGGAATTCAGGGGAAAGGTCTGGGCTGGGGATTATCTTGGAAGTCATCAGATTACGTATGTGAGATTTAAGGCCATGGAGAGATGGTATCATTTGTGGGGTATGTGGAAAAGGTAAGAGGTCGAAGGACTGAGGCCTGGGTACTCCCATGAGTTTAGGAATTGGAAATCCTACTAAGGGGGCTGAGAAGGAGCAGCCAAAGTGGTAAAAGCAAAGAGCTGTTTTTTGAAGCCAAGGGGAGAAAGTGTTTTGAGAGCGAGATCAACAGTGTTAGATGTTGCTGAGGAAAGAGACTGAAAATGACCCTGGGTTCAGCAACTTGGAGGCCACTGGTACCAACAGCAGCTTCTCCGGTGGTGTGATGTTGCAAAAGACCTGGATTATGTTCAAGAACAAATAGGAGAACAGAAATTGGAGAAAGTGTTCAGATAGCTGTTTCGTGGAGTCTTGCTCTAAAGAATAAAGTCTTTTGTGTCTGAGCCAGAGATCAGTGTTCTTTCCCTCTGTTAAAGCCAAATCCTATTGTTGAAGAAAAAAAATTCAGTGGCACTTGTTAATACCCAGGGAGGAAGATTTTATTGAAGAATTGCCGGGCATGGTGGCTCACACCTGTAATCGTAGCACTCAGGGAGGCCGAGGCGGGTGGATTGCCTGAGCTCCCAGATTGGAGACCAGCTGGAGCCAGAGCAAGACTTCATCTTTAAAAAAAATTAAAAAAAAAATGTGTGTGGTGTGGGGAGTATTGCAATAGGTATGGGGACCACTGCAATGGAATTTTGCAGAGGGGGCTTAACTCCTAATACAGCATAGGCAAGCAGGAATCTATAGCCAAGTAGCAGGGCAGAAGTCAGTGGATGGAAAACTACTAAGAGAAAACGCTGGGAGTTAGGGGGATTCTGTCTAAAGCCGATGTCACAGGATTCCTGTTGAAGACAGGCCAGGGTGTCAGACATTGCCTGGCGATGGTGGAGGATGAGGAACCTGATCAGATATTAGGTGTGATCAGATGTCGAGGGTGCATATCACAGTTCTTGCTGAAAGTGGATTTTACAGCGATGTGCACAGATGGGCCTAAGAGAAGGTTCAGCAACCTGACTAAAGTTTGGCCAAGCAAAAACTCTATCAGTGCTCAGTTTTTCCCTCCTACTCATGCTTAAGATCCTTGAGAGGTACGACACTAGAGACCTAGGCAGATAAAATTTCTGTGTTTCTAACTGAAGGACTAAATTATGTGTGGGTCTCTTCATTTCTTTCCTTTGAACCTTTGCACCAGAGCCCCATCTAATCAGAAACATCCCTGGGCCCTGGCTGAGGAAATGCAGAGGTTGGACCTGGTTGTTGTGGCCAGATTCGAGTCCTCCTAGTGACATCAGTCCTACTGTCACTTTCATATTCAAGCTGGACGAGTACTGGAGAGCTTGGGAGGGAGGACGTGTCTACCTTGCTTTTTAACTACAACCTTGGCCTGTGTATCATAACCTCTTGTGATACCTTGATGGTTAGAGACACTCTAAACTTTGGCGGTCTCTTGTCTTTTTATTCCATTTGCACCTTTGTCCTCATTGCCCCCACAGCGACTGCCTCTTTTGTTTCTTGAGTTATCTCTAGATTCTTTTTTTGAGACAAATCTCACTCTTGTTGCCCAGGCTAGAGTGCCATGGCATCAGCCTAGCTCACAACAAACTCAAACTCCTGCGTTCAAGTGATCCTCCTGCCTCAGCCTCCCAAGCAACTGGGATTACAGTCACCTGTCAAAATGGCCCCGCCTAATTTTTTTCTCTTTTTAGTAGAGATGGGGATCTTGTTCTTGCTTATATTAGTCTCAGATTCCCAAGCTCAAGCGATTCTCCCACCTCAGCCTTCTAGAGTGCTAGATTCTACTTCTTTTTTTTTTTTTTTTTTGAGACAGAGCCTCAAGCTGTCACCCTGGATAGAGTGCTGTGGCATCACAGCTCACAGCAACCTCCAATTCTTGGGCTCAAGCAAGTCTCTTGCCTCCACCTCCCAAGTAGCTGGGACTACAGGCGCCCGCCACAACGCCCGGCCATTTTTTGGTTGCGGCCATCATTGTTGTTTGGCGGACCCAGGCTGGATTCGAACCCGCCAGCTCAGGTGTACGTGGCTGGCGCCTTAGCCAGCTGAGCCATAGGCGCTGAGCCGAAAGATTATATTTTTCATTAATGATTTACTATGTCAAATGAAATTCTATGTTAGGTAGAATTCAATAAAATGAGCATTCCAAAAATCTTGAGCAATCCATGTATAGTCCTTGGGAAAGACACGAATACATCCAGGGTTTTTTTAATTTAGGTCATGGTAGTGTATGGTGAAATTTATTTTCTTTCCTCTTTGTAATATTTCTACATTTTATATGCATATACTACACTTTCCCACTAGGTTTTTTTAAAAGCTATGAACTATAAAATCTGGTTTAATCTAATCACATTAGTATTAATCTGATACCAACTACTGTTAATTCAAATACTTATTTTAGTTGAAAATCAATTGTAAAAATTCCAGAGTGAAGACCAGAACCTTTCCTTGAAACGACATTCTAACGTTTCAGGCAAAGCAAAGCTAAAATAAATTATGAACTATATAAGCATTTCATATTTCAGAGTTCTCATAAAAAGCAACAAATGTAGAGACTCCTATAAAATGCCAACATTCTCTTTTTCCAGAATTTTTTTAATTGAACAAAAGTTAAGATTATTTTCAGAAAACTTCTGGCATGCCCTAGGTCAGTGATTTTCAAGTAGTGTGCCAGGAGAGGATCTTAGGTATGCCACAAAAATTTTAAAAGAGCATTAATTAAATTATTTTCAAAAGAAGTTCAAAACACAGTGTGTATTTTTTTTTCTTTTTGAGACAGAGCCTCAAGCTGTCACCCTAGATAGAGTGCCGTGGCATCACAGCTCATAGCAACCTCCAAGTCCTAGGCTCAAGCGAGTCTCCCGCCTCTTCCTCCCAAGTAGCTGGGACTACAGAGGCCCGCCACAGCGCCCGGCCATTTTTTTGGTTGCGGCCATCATTGCTGTTTGGCCCAGGCTAGATTCGAACCGGCCAGCTCAGGTGTACGTGGCTGGCCTTGGCCCGTTGAGCCACAGGCGCCCAGCTGACAGTGTGTATTTTTTTAACTCTTTTTTTTTTTTTTGAGGCAGTGTTTTAATATGTCACGCAGTAGAGTGCTGTAGTATCGCAGCTCACAGCAACCTCAAACTCTTGGGCTTAAACAATTCTCTTGCCTCAACATCCCAAGTAGCTGAGACTACAGGTGCCCACCACAACACCCAGCTATTTTTTTGCTGTAGTTGTCATTGTTGTTTGACAAGCCCGGGCCAGGTTCGAACCCGCCAGCCCCAGTGTACGTGGCCAGCACCCTAGCTGCTGAGCTACTACAGGTGTCGAGCCTAACTCCTATTTTTTTTTTTTTGGTCAACATAATTTAAGTTGTACCGTGAGATTAAAAAAAGTTGAAAAACACTGCCCTAGATGAAGAAGGTAAAGAAGGAGTAGGCAGTAGGTTGGTCTTCTTGTTAGGGACTCCCAGACACAGATCTGTGAGTTATAGAATCTAAATCTACCACCTTACAATTATGGCCCCACATAACAAATGGCCATAAAGACCACTCCGAGTTTAGAAAAAATAACATTGTATGTCTAACATGATCTAGGATCATATCTGATTCCTTCAAACCAGTTGAAAAAAATGTATTCCTATTATGGACTACTTGTCAGAAGAAGAATGGTATATACATACAGATAAAAAAATTAACATGAGGAATTATGTTGACTCTGCTGTAAGACAGTTCTGAATTTTTTTTTTTTTTTTTTTTTGAGACAGAGTCTCACTATGTTGCCCTCGGTAGAGTGCCATGGCATCACAGCTCACTGCAACCTCCAACTCTTGGGCTTAAGCAAGTCTCTTGCCTCAGCCTCCCAAGTAGCTGGACTACCAGCACCCACCACAATACCTGGCTATTTTTTGGTTGCAGTTGTCACTGTTGTATTTTTTTAGCAGGCCAAGGCTGGGCTTGAACCCACCAGCCTCAGTGTTCGTGGCTGGTGCCCTACTCACTGAGCTACAGGCACTGAGCCCTGAATATATTTCTTTGGTTTTACACACATGGGGAGTTCTCAGGGAAACCTTAATTGTTAACAGTGTTGATGACAGCCACATGAACATGTCTATGATCAAAGGATTTTTTAAAAAACTATACTTTGGTCAGTTATTAATAAGAATTAAGTCATTAATGATCAAAATGATCATTAACTATGATTAAGGGTTCAATGAAAAGACATACACTGAAGTCACTTTAAAGTACTTGCTAAGATACTAAACCACAGGGGTAACATATGACAACTGTCACCAAAGGAAAACAAACAAACAAACAAAAAAAGCCCAATTTTTTTTTTTTTTCTGAGACAGTCTTACTTTGTCACCTTCAGCAGAGTGCCGTAGCGTCATAGCTCCTAGCAAACTCAAACTCTTGGGCTCAAGTGATTCTCTTACCTCAGCCTCCTGAGAAGCTGGGACTATAAGCACCAACCACAACACCTGGCTATTTTTAGAGACCGGGTATCACTCTGGCTCAGGCTGGTCTCGAACCCCTGAGCTCAGGCAAACCATCTGCCTCAGCCTCCCAGAGTGCTAGGATTATAGGCATGAGCCACCACACCCAGCCTTGAAAATCCAAAATGTTAACAGAGGTTGTATTATTGGGGGGTATTTTCCTGTATTTTCCTTATCTTCTATATAACAGACCCTTGACATACAAAAGGCTATATACTTAGACTACCAGAATCTCCACTATTACCCAACATTACATTAAAACAACAGTGATTTATTCATTCAATGATGCTGAACAGTCACTACCATTTTATTTTATTTTATTTTATTTTATTTTATTTTATTTTATTTTATTTTAGAGACAGGGCCTCACTCTGTCATCCAGGCTAGAATGTAGTGGTGTGATCATAGCTCACCATAACCTTGAACTCCTGGCCTCCCAACATGCTGGGATTACAGATGTGAGCCACTGCACCAGCCTATACAGTTTTAAATATTAGGTAGGGAAGAAAGGAGGAAAAGGAAACAACCATATTTTATTTAAAAAGCCTTGTATTCCAAAATCCTTTTACAGATCAATTTTCCTATCTCATTCAAAAACAGAAAAAGAAAAAGGGAGCATATTTAAGAATTAAACTTAGCCTCAACAGAAGGCAGAGAATAATTACCTTTCCTGCTGCATTTGTTAATGCCACTACTGACGAGAGGATACAGTCATTAGTTGTTACCAGCTTCTGTGTTGCTGTTGGAAGTTCATGCTCTATTGTAGCTTTTTGACTATAATGTTTAGAAATATCTACAAAAGCAATTAAATGAAATTTTATTATCTACATACAAGTAGCATACAGACAACTAGGTGGTTCACTTTTCATACCTACTCGTACAGCCTTATAAAGTAAATTTGACAAAGTCCCAAGAATCAGGACTGTCATAAATCCACATTAAAAAAAAAAAAAAAAACAAACAGAAAAGTGAGGATGTCTTAACACCACCATGGTTATCTTTACCATAACCATCAGTTTTTAAGTTTGATTCTTTCTCATCTGAGTATTAGCCCTTATTTTTAACATTGGGTGAATGAGTTTGACCAGTATTTACCAGATAAAAACAAATGCTCTCACAGTCTAACAAGCACTAATGAGAAATTATCTTGTACTTAGACACGCAACCCGAGAGATTACAACAGAACACAACAACATAGGCACGACGTCCCAAAACCCTTACTGGACTGGATACTCAAGCATCTGGCTTCCTGTGCTACAGCCTCAGTTTAAGAATATTACAATAAAGGCACAAAAGAGGCACAAATTTTAAAAGTTAAAAGAAATTCTAGTAGGTGAAATTGGGGGAAAAGATAAGCTTTGCAGTTTTCTGGGTTTCTTAGAGATATAATAATTTTGTCCTAGAAACAAGGGAAAAGAAAAAAATTATGAAAATAATGTTGATTTATAAGAAAGTGTAATTTTATTTTTGAATATGAAGTATTTATAATACATTCTTCTTTGAGTTTTTTAGAATATTTCATTTAGAGAGCACAAATTTTTTTTTTTTTTTTTGAGACAGAGTCTCACTTGGTCACCTTGGTAGAGTGCCTTAGCTCACAGTAACCTCAAACTCATAGGTTTAAGTGATCCTCTTGCCTCAGCCTCCCAAGCAGCTGGGACTACAGGTACCCACCACAATGCCCAGCTATTTTTCTAGAGACGGGGTCTCACTCTGGATCAGGCTGGCCTCAAACCTGTGAGCTCAGGTAATCCACCCGCATGGGCCTCCCAAGTGCTGGGATTACAGGTGTAAGTCACTACCCCAGCAGAGAACACTAATTATTATTACCAACAAAGCTAAAAGTAAATCACAAAACATGGAAATTAACTTTTATAGCAGGTGGGTATGCAGAGAATTTCATTTATTTGCAATCAAGAAAGTTGATTTTAGCCAATAGATAATTAAAGGATCAAATAAGACTATCTGTAAAGAAATGGCGTATGAGATTTAACCTGAAAATGATCATGATATTTTAAGTCAAACTTACTATATCCTATGAATGAGATTATTTTTACTAAAATTTCAAAACTAGGGAATTCTCTAATATATATTTATCTATATTTTTATACATTTATATATACTTCTATATACAATTATCTACACTTATCTATTTTACTTATCCAAATTTATACTTATCTATATTTTTATACATTTATATATACTTTAACGTATGATAGTTTTAGACTGGTAGAAAAGTTACAGGGAGTTTGTCTATACCCCTCATCCAGTTTTGCCTATTGCATTTACATAATGAGATATCTTGGGGATGGAACTCAAGCTTAAACATGAAATTTATTTATGTTTCACATATATCTTATACATATTGCCTGAAGGCAATTTTATACAATATTTTTAATAATTTTGTGTATAAAACAAAGTTGTTTTCTTTTTTTTTTGAGACAGAGTCTCATTATGTCGTCCTCGGTAGAGCGCTGTAGCATCACAGCTCACAGCAACCTCAAACTCTTGGGCTTAAGTGATTTTCTTGCCTCAGCCTCCCAAGTAGCTGGGACTACAGGCGCCCACAACACCTGGCTATTTTTTTGTTGCAGTTGTCATTGTTATTTAGCAGGTCCAGGCCTGGTTTGAACCCATCAGTCTCGGGGTATGAGGCTGGCGCAGTAACCACTGTGCTATAGGCACTGAGCCCAGATTTTGAATTTTTGATTAGGAATGGTCAACATGTTTCAGCATAGGAAGATTTTAAAAACAAAAAAAGCCTGCAGTCACAAAGGTATTTGCAGTTTCAAAGGTATGGCTTTAGGTAAGTAAAGTTCTAGAATAGAGGACTGCAGCTAAGTCTTAGCTCCTCAAATGGAAAGCAGCATAGGTAAAATTAACCACCTCTTTGGTTTTCTATAAATCAGATTAAATTTTGCAGGATTGGAATTGAAGTGAATGTTGTCAGCAGCCACCCGGATGGCCTTTCCAAAATGTGATTTCTAAAACCAGGGGTAGCTCTAGAAGTACAGTCACTTTTAAAATTCATTATAATTAAAAACAAGCCACAGGAAGGCCCATACTCCAGATTGAATGGTAAAGTGACACTTGGTAATGATGCTGAGACCAAAAATGAACCCCAGTGCCTCAGGCTATGTGCCATTCTACAAAAGAGCCTGAAATATTCCCCTCTTACACATATTCTACAACATAGTTTTGTGTTTTTAAAAATTATTTTCTGTGAAGTTAGCAATTGGTTATTAATCGTTTAATAAGAGACCACATTAAATCATCTAGGTACTTGGTCTATTTCCAATAGCCCTGCCCTCTCCTAAGTCTCTGAAAGGAAAAATAGGAGAAAGCCCCGAAGCAATACAAAGCTTTAGATTAGTCAAGAGGAAGAATCACCTGCAAAGAAGCATATGAAATTCTTTAGACGATTTCCCTCTACCCTACAGCAAACTATGTTCTTAGCACAAAGGCGACAGAAAACTGTCCAAGGTTTAAAAACAGGTATTTCTTAAGAGTATGTTGAATAAGATAAGATGTAAAATAGGCATTTAAACATTAAAATGCATAGGATGGTGGAAAATTATTCCGAGGACTTTAAAGCCTGCTTCCCTCAATTCCTTCATACTTGGCATCTGACAAGTACAAAATATTTTGTGCAATGTCTCTGAATAGCATACCTAGCTAAAGTCACTGTAATGTATTTTTGGCTAGAGTACTATGCACCGGATTTCTCTTCAGCACTTGTTTACTTTCAGAAATGAAGCAGATGGGAAAAGCAGAAGGCAGTGAGCTATGCGCATCAATGTAATCCAAATTCCACTAAGTTGTTATCTAGGGTCTATTACCCTTGGCAGCACTGGTTTAAATGTTATTCCAGAATATCTGAGAAAGTAGGGTGAAGGTTTTAAGCTTATCTGTATTCTTTTTCAGGGCTTACCTTTCATGACATCATGAAATCCATGCAGAGCAGCACCAACATTTGTTAAGACAGAACTGTAGTTTGTCCGAAGGAGTCCGTCTGGCTCCGTACCTAGGAAACCAAATTCACAAACCTAAGCACTTTCCTGTAAAGTGGACTGTTCCCATATCTTTTAGGGGGAGGAAAACAGAGAATGAAGACTATGTGTAATATGTTGGAAGTAATGGCTCTTAAAATCTTTGCAAATATGTTCTGATATAATGATGATAAACAGTCTTCAAACGGTTAAGCATTTAGACCTAGCATTTCTATTTCAAAGCATAAATCAAAAAAAAATGAAAAGATATGCCAATACAAAAACTGGCATACTCTTATCTATGGTATTGTTATTCATAATAGCCAAAACATGAGGCTGGGCACAGTGGCTGACACCTGTAATCCTAGCACTCTGGGAGGCTGAGGCAGGTGGATTGCCTAAGCTCATGGGTTCGAAACTAGCCTGAGCCAGAGCAACAAATGTGGAAAGAACCCAAATGTCCATTACCTGATGAATGGATAAATAAAATATAGTACATCTATAAAACACAGCATTGTCTGCAATTAAAAACAATGAGGTGTTAATACATGCTATAACATGTATGAAACATTAAAAACATGCTTTAAAAAGTCAGAAAAAAATACATTATATCACTCTATTTATATGAACTATTCAGACTAGGCAAGTGAACAGAAAGTAGATTAGTGGTTGCCTAAGGGAGAGGGAGGGAGGAATGAGAAAATAGAAGGTGATAGTTACAGGCTACGGGTTTCTTCTTGAGATAAAAATGTTCTAAACTTAACTGCAGGGATAGTGCACATACCTGAAACACTAAAAACCACTGAATTGTACATTTTAAATTGGTAAGTTGTATGGTATATAAATTATATCATAATAAAACTGTTTAAAAAAATAAACAACAACAAAATCACAGTACCATGAAAATCACAGCATTCTTTAAAATGTCATTTATACTTAAGTCCATTCAGTTACTTTTTCAAGCTAGACCAAGGGAAACAAATGGCATTTTTACTACTAAAGCTCCCCTATGCTACTTGTTGGAAAGTTGCTACAAATTCTTACTATTTGTCCCTTCACCTTTGAAAAAGAGGAAAAAGAGAAAGGGAAAAATATTAAAAGTTAATATTTAATATACATTCAATGACTAACATTTCAAGTTATTTTTTAACTTTAATCATAACATTTAACTCTTATTTATTTTTTTATTTTTTTGTAGAGACAGAGTCTCACTTTATCACCCTGGGTAGAGTGCCGTGGCGTCACACAGCTCACAGCAACCTCCAACTCCTGGGCTTAGGCAATTCTCTTGCCTCAGCCTCCCAAGTAGCTGGGATACAGGTGCCCACTACAACGCCCAGCTATTTTTCTGTTTTGCAGTTCGGCCGAGGCCGGGTTTGACCCCTCCACCTTCGGTATACGGGGCCAGTACCCTACTTGCTGAGCCACAGGCACCGCCCTTAACTCTTATTTATAAATGGGAAAACAAAAATGCAGAAATATACAGTGCTTTGACAGGGCATAAACATATAAACAGCTAGAGGATTTAAATCTGAGTTTTTCTGATTTTCGACTCTACTAAGCTAAAACATCTCTCTATTCCTGCTTCTTATGCGCTCCAGCCCTTTAAGTTGAACCATGAACAACAGACTTACTTGGCAAGGCGAGAAGAGCAACGTAAGTGTGCAGCTTCTCAAACACAGCTGTCATCTTTTTCATGTCCTGGGACAACTCTAGATTCCTGGCTCTCAATGCAGATGTGCAAAGAGAAGATTCACATTCTTCTTCTAAACTAGGAATGAACAGATTTTTAAGAAGTGAGTATCCTGAATGACTTCCAGTTAGCTATCAGAAACCACTTAATTCTCAAATGATATCCAAAGAGAGACATGCAGATAAAGGAATTTGATCTCATTTTTATGGTTCTACTTTTTTATATCATGAAACACATGCTGCTTGCTTTAAATGCCAATGGAATACCAGAAACTAAACGGAAGAAAAAGCAGCACAAAAACATTAAAATATTTCAAATATTAAAAATCCTTAATATTTACACAAAAATATTTCATGGACCAAATTCCTAAAGAAAATTAGTTACATAGGAACTGGTATTATTTCTACTGACACTAAAAGAGATAGTTACTAAAATACCTTTTTGAGTATATAGTTTTTCAAATGCCAAACAGAGTAGAAAGAACAATCTAGAGGCTCAAATCTAAAAGTAAATGTTTAACATTTTATCATTTTCAACTTAAAATAATTACATGGGGGCTCGGCCCCAGTAGCAGAGTCGTTATGGCACCAGCCACATACACTGAAGGTTTGAACCCGGCCCGGGCCAGCTAAACAATGACAACTGTAACAAAAAATAGCCAGTTGTTGTGGTGGCACCAATAGTCCCACATACTTGGGAGGCTGAGGCAAGAGAATCACGTAAGCCCAAGAGTTTGAGGTTGCTGTGAGCTGTAACGCCAGGGCACTCTACTGTGGGCAACACAGTGAGACACTGTCTCAAAACAAAAAAAAACAAAACAAAAACTTATAAGCAGTATTATCAAATTTCCCATAACATTATTTCTTCTGTCTTTCCAGAAATATTTTAGGTAGAAAGATGAAAAATTACTAAGTGACATATCCTATAAGGGCTATCGTGGTTAAAGATTTTTGATTATAACTTAAATAAATCACTAATAATAAATACAAGAATATATCATTTCAAAGAAACCTAAAAGATTATATATCCAAAAGTAGACTATTATAACTCCCATCTAGGTCAGTGGTTCTCAACCTTCCTACTGCCACGACGTGTTTTCATTGTTACAAAGGGGTCGCAACCCACAGGTTGAGAACCACTGATCTAGATGTTTATAGCAAAGGGGTAATATAGCTGATAGCCTACAATTCCATTTTCTTAAATATAAGAAATATGCTGTTCATCTGTGCTTTTCCTTTTCACTGAAGTTCAAATCATCTGATCACAAGAGCCACCTATTCCTATTTTATTAATTCCAGAGCAGATCAAGTTATATCTACAATTCCCCAAGATGTCTGGCTTCCAGGGGTAAAGTACCTTTTTAACTGATAAGGAAGAATCTTTCTAAGAAAACATATGTAGGAGGTTAAATGCTCTGAAAAAGTCTTCAATTTCACAGTTGTTTCCTGGAAAAGAAAAATAATTTCAAAATTTAAAAGTGCTATTGAACAAACAGAAGCTCCCTATTTCCAGAAGTAAAACAAGGACTAAAATTACCAGGACAGTCACAGTATCCTCAGTAATACTTTCAAATAAATGGAGCATTCCTTCCTCAAGAGGGCGGACATAGGACGCATTTTCATGAAGGTACTGGGAGAACTAAATAGGAAGGAAAGAATTGAGAATTAAATCACTGGGAAACAACAAACAACACATTTCTAAATGAACTTGCTGAATTATAAACCTAAATTCTTTTAGAAACTTTTCTTGGAAATTTGACTTTTACACAGATGCTCCTCTCTAATAGTCCCCAAGTCCTCAAACTATTCTAAATTGAGCAACCAGAAAAGGGGTGATATAATTAAACAGGATCAGAGAAATGGGAAGGGATAATGCATTACAACCTAGCACTAATAGGCCAGTCTCCCTGAGCACCTGCTTCTTCACAAGGGTCAGTTTAAAAAAAGTTTTGTTTTTTTTAAGATATGAAAATCCAGACTATATGACACAGGTTTTTGTGTTACATACCTCATGTTCAAAAAAATAAGCCTACTGATGACAACTTCTTCTTTTACTGTATATATTATTCAGGGTAGTAGATTCCAAGAATGTATCTATTTAACATCAAAATGAGGACATGAAAACTTTGTAACTTTCATTGATGTCTTAGTATTTACAAAGGACTAATTCAGTATAAAGAATAGATTTTAAAAAATCCATAGGCATTTAGACAATTTAGAAGCAAAAAAGGTGATTTTCCTTTATGAAATATTTTATTATTTAAGTATTACATAACGGCTGAAGTTTTGACTCCTCATTACAGAAATGTAAGATCTCGTTTTGGAGAAATGTGATTCAAACGACCCCACTGCAAAGTACACAGTTCCATGGCCCTGAGAAACTCAATCTCTTTGAGCTTTAATCTTTAGAGCTGTCAAAATAAGATGAACTCTAATCTTACTAGTCTAAAGGTCTACTTTATGATTCCATGAACAAGTTTAAACATTGTGGTCATCTTTTAACAAATGGTTTTCTGCGCCTGTGGCTCAATGGGCTAAGGCACCAGCCACGTACACCTGAGCTGGCGGGTTGGAATCCAGCCCGGGGCCTGCCAAACAACAATGTCGGCTACAACCAAAAAATGGCCAGGCATTGTGGCGGGCGCCTGTAGTCCCAGATACTTGGGAGGCGGAGGCAAGAGACTCGCTTGAGCCCAGGAATTGGAGGTTGCTGTGAGCTGTGATGCCATGGCACTCTCTCTGCAGGGCGACAGCTTGAGGCTCTGTCTCAAAAAAAAAAAAAAAAATGGTTTTCTGAATTTCCTTTAGTATTATAGACATATTAGAAAAAATCACAAAGGACCTTTCATTGGGAAAAGTACCATAGGTAAAATATTAAGAAATATATGAATTCTTCAAAGTAATAAAGTGCTCAAATTAAGATTAACATATTTGCTTCTTACTATGTGAGTATAATATGAAATAAAATTCCAAAATGGACAAAGAACTAGTATTGGGTAGAAAATATTTTTTGGTATCATAGGGAGTATTAAAGACAGCATAACTACCTTACAGTACTGTTTTCCCTTATCCAGGTCTTCTGCTGAAAACTTTTCCCATAGTGATAGCATGGGAAATAACATTTGAAAGGTCCAAAGTTTAGGGCTTTTTTGGTTTTTTTTGGAGACAGAGTCTCACTTTGTTGCCCTCAGCAGAGTGCCATAGTGCTCACAGCAAACTCAAACTCTTTGGCTCAAGCGACTCTCTTAACTCAATGTCCCAAACACCTGGGACTACCTGGGACTACAGGCGCTTGCCACAATGCCTGGCTATTTTTAGAGATGAAGTCTCCCTCTTGCTCAGGCTGGTCTTGAACTCCTGAGCTCAGGTGATCCACCTGCCTTGGACTCCCAGAGTGCTAGAATTATAGGCATGAGCCACCGCGCCTGGCCAAATTTTAGTTTTTATAAACTTCAAGAGATTTGTGGAGTAAGACCAATACTTAAGAAAATCAAGCACCTACTGAGGGCTTCTGATGTGTGAGGCATAATGATGATGATGATAAGAGATAAGCTTTCCTAAGTGCTTATACATGCCAGGCCCTGTTCTCAGTGGCTCACATATACTATCTTATTTAATCTTCACACATACAACTGTGAGATAAGTGTTCTAGCCCCCTTTTTAAAGATGAGGAAGCTGAAGCACAGAGAGATTAAGTAAATTCCCCAAGGCAATACATGCATAACTAGAAAATGGCAGGCCTGAACTAGGAGCCCCAGAAATCTGACTCCAGAGTCCAAGTCTTTGCTACACTAATAGGCATGTAGGGGACCTATGGACATAAACACTATTAAAACCTTGGAAATACCGCATGATGCACAAAAACAAGCGGAGAGAAAGAGCCTGGTTAAGTAGGAAGAATGGCACGACTCATTTCAGACACAACATTATGAGGCACTGGGAGCACATTTCCCTCAATCACCCCACTGTGGGGGCCGGCTCCCAAGATGGTTTAGTGATCTCCAACCTTCGAATATTTTTGGCTTTGTGTACCACCCTCTTACATTGTCTCCAAACTAGTATGTGTAACCAATACAATATGGCAGAAGTGATGATATGTGACTACCTGGGCTGTGTCTTCCACCTTGTGGCTTCCACCTTGCTCTCTTAGATTACTGCTATGGAGAAAGTTAGCTGACACGTTCTGAGAACGCTTAAAAGAGTGTTATGGGGAAGTGCAGGCAATGAAAAACAGAAGCACCGAGCCAGTGCTCAGCCCTAAGTCACTCCTGACGTGAGTGAGCCACCTGGCAAGCAAATCCCCAGCCCCAGCGACATCATGACCAAAACTTTATAAGGGACTATGTGTCAGAAACCCCCAGCAAATTACCTCCTTAATTCTTGAGCCACAGAAACTGCATGAGATAGTAAATGTTTGTTGTTTTTAAACTAGTTTGGAGTAATTTATTACTCAGCAATACATAACTAACATACTCACTAACTTTCATTTAATCCTTTTCAGTTAAATAAAAATTTTTCAAGCTAGCTTAAATTCTTTTTTACAATTTGCTAAGGAGAAAATAGGAAAGAAAGGAGCAAACTCTAATAGGCCCCATGAAAAAGCACATGGACTGAAGGAAGCGACATTTAAACCCTGTTTAAATTTCACAATCCCTGAAAATGCCCTCCAAGCCCAAACAGATAAGCTGGACTCTCATGCCACAACCCAGCAGGAAGAGAAGAGGTCACCCACACCACACAGGTTGTTTTGATTTTAGGTATGTGAAGTAATGAAAATTACACAGTGAGTACAAAAGGAACATAGAAAAATGCCAGCAAATTCACTTTTCCAACAATAAGATGTCACTTTTCATTATGTCACCATGAATCAAAAAGCTACAAAGGCCTCAATCATATAAACAAAGTGAAGGTCTATGCCTTGGCCTGCCCAAGGGGACTTTCAGAATCTTTTTCTCTTTTTAACCTTACTTCTTGTTCCTCTCCTCCAGTGACTTCATACTCTAGCAGAGACAGTCTGTTCATTACTCCTTCCCCATCCCCCACACTCCCTGTGCTTTCCTGATCCTTTTATTCACATCTCGCTCATTCTTCAAGGCCCATTCACATCCCTGAAGAATCTTTCTCAGCCATTACCAATGGCAAACTCCCATCCCTCGTGATCTCATACAATTTACAGGTCATACCACTCACTTATGCTGAAGTACTTCAACATTCCTAGTGTTTATTTTTTTCTTTTCTTTTCTTTTTTTTTTTTTTTTTTGAGACAGAGCCTCAAGCTGTCACCTTGGGTAGAGTGCTGTGGCATCACAGCTCACACCAACCTCCAATTCCTGGGCTCAAGCGAGTCTCCCGCCTCTGCCTCCCAAGTAGCTGGGACTACAGGCGCCCACCACAACGCCCAGCCATTTTTTGGTTGCAGCCACCATTGTTGTTTGGTGAGTCCGGGCTGGATTTGAACCTGCGAGCTCAGATGTATGTGGCTGGCGCCTTAGCCGGTTGAGCCACAGGTGCCAAGCCATTTTTTAATTTTTTTTTGAGACAGAGCCTCAAGCTGTCACCCTGGGTAGAGTGCAGTGGCATCACAGCTCACAGCAACCTCCAATTCCTGGGCTCAAGCGAGTCTTCTGCCTCTGCCTCCCAAGCAGCTGGGACTACAGGTGCCCACCACAATGCCCAGCCATTTTTTTTTTTTTTTTTTTTTTTTTTTTTTGGTTGCAGCCACCATTGTTTGGCGGGTCCGGGCTGGATTCGAACCCGTGAGCTCAGGTGTACGTGGCTGGCGCCTTAGCCCGTTGAGCCACAGGCGCAGAGCCTTATTTTTTTATTTTTATTTTTTATTTTGTTAGAGACAGTCTCACTCTGTTGCCCTTGGTGGAGTGCTATGGCATCACAGCTCACAGCAACCTCCAACTCCTCGGCTTAGGCGATTCTCTTGCCCCAGCCTCCTAAGTAACTGGGACTAGAGGTTGCCCACCATAATACCAGCTATTTTTTGTTGCAGTTTGGCTGGGGCTGGATTCAAACCCGCCACCCTCGGTACATGGGGCTAGAACCCTACCCACTGAGGCACAGGCACCACCCACTCCTAGTGTTTAATTTCTTAAAATTTCCACTTTTGCCACATTTTCTTTCTTTTTTTTTTTTTAGATACAGAGTCTCATTTTGTCACCCTCAGTAAAGTTCCATGGCATCACAACTCACAGCAACCCCCAGCTCTTGGGCTTAGGCAATTCTCTTGTCTCAGCCTCCCGAGTACCTGGGACTACAGGCTCCCACCACAATGCCCAGCTATTTTTTTATTGTTGTTGCAGTTTGGCAGGGGCCAATTTGAACCCACCACCCTTGGTATATAGGGCCGGTGCCCAATTCACCGTGCCACACAGGCACTGCCCCACTTTTACCACATTTTATCTTGAGGGTAAACACTATGACTTTGGGTTTTTTCCACATCCTTCACAGTATCTGGCTGTGATCAGAAAATAAATAATGTCTCCCACTTTGCTTGGGGCAAACAAAATCTATTCTGAGTTAAATTTACCTTCTGATTCAATGGAGATATAGTATCGATGGCAGAATCAACAGGAAAAATCTGAATTTTCTGTTCTGTGTAGGTATGAAAGTTCAAAAGAGTCGTCACAAGATCTTGAACAAAAGTCAGGGCCTGCCCAGCAATATCTCTCATCTTGAGCTTTAAAATGAAAAGTACAGTTAAAGTTAACCATGAAATTATTAATCTAAAACTACTTCGTTAGGTTTGCTTCTACAGAAAACACTTGAATTTTAGTGTGATTTTTCCTTAACCTAAAATAACTTGCTCTCACTTGAATCTTCATATTCCTATCTAAGTAAATCAGAAAGTCACCAGTTTGGACTTCCCACTCAAGTGCAAAGTCTACCAACCTAGAAGTATAGCTCAAAAAATTAATGCACCCCATAATTTAGTTCCAAAGTTATAAAACAAGAGAAAGCAAAAATCAGTATTATTCACAAATTCAATGAAAAGTCACATACTTTGAAAAAAATGTAGATAAAGTAAAGCAAAAATTAAATGCAATGATTCAGTATGCTAAACAGATGCCCAAACAACTAATCCTTCTTTCTGGAAAGCTTAGTATACACACATAGCTGAAAATAAAAACATACACTTCATCATTTACCTGATGTCTCCTATTGTGGAGTGGAACGTTCAGAGCATTATATTGACTATATTCTACAAAAAAAAAATAATGTGCATTATGTCTCATTTTGCATTTATAGGAAACAGCTTAACTAATAAATGCTCTGCAGTAAAATCAGCTTTACATAAGAATTTAAAATGATTAATAGCACAATCACAGTATAGATACTAATGGAATTCATATAGAATCAGTGATTTCTCAAGATAAAGTTAAACTTCTAATTTTTTTTAAACTTCAGGATTAGAAAAACAAACAAATCCTGTGTTTCCATTTCTAAGAAATAATTTCAACTACTTCTTTAGGGACTATAAGGATTATTGAGATTTGTACTGTTCTTGCTGTGTTCAGTCATTCTCCTCCTACAACAATCCTGTACACGACTGCTACACTGATCATCCAAAAATACCACTGTTTTCCCAACACGATGATACTTGAAAATCTATCACTGTCTACCTACCACTGCTGATCCTAATGACTCAACCCTAACTCTCCAGGGATGGTTCCAATACCTTTCTCACATCCTCCTTTCTACATAAGTCTGTTATCAACTTCTGATAGCCTCTGCACACCTGACTTCACACCTCCTCAACCTCCTAGTCATAATGATCGGCCCATCTCTACTCACCACTTCGGCCACTCAAACCTGCCTTCCTCTGCCCGTGTCCTCAGTCAGAATGACTCCAGTGACAAAAATATGATTCTGAAAGTTCCTGTGTTTTCTCATCCATTGCTACTAAATTACTACATATTCCCACTTGATGTCCCAGCCAACATCACCTTCTCTGTTCTATCAGTCCTCTTTCCTTCAGCCTTACTTGTTTTACTTCCAGACCGGGACCATCATTTCAACCATGCTTTTGCTAACATTAAAACAGAGCAAATTCCACTACAACATATTCTGCCTAACTTCCAGTGGCTTCAACTCTGCTCAGCAATCCATAATTTCACTGCCATGTCCCTAACAGCCTTCCCACGACACTTACTCCAACTCCTTTCTGTTTTAAGCCCCTAATATTAATATAATTCCTCCTCTCCTCCCCTGTCCCAATGGATGGGATGGCCTCCCTCCTACTATGCCAAGATGACCATAGTCAAAGTGAAAAGGTTCTTAGGCTCCCACTCTCCATCCCAAGGTCCATAGCTCACATATCCTTTCCTCAGCCAACCCTCATCCTACGCGCTTAACAACAGCTGCTTCTGACTGGCTCAAGGTCCTAGCCCATCAATCACTCCCTCCTTCTAGCTTTACTATCATCTCATTACCAAAAAAGCATTTGCTGCAGGTCATTTAACTATCTCCATGGTGAGTTCTTTTCCTTCACTTGTGTCTAATTCTCTGCTCTCCCCCATCTCCTGCACATTCAGCCTTTTCTTGTATTGCGCCAGTCTGTCAGGCTCTCATCCTTTTCCATTCCTTCATTCCCACTGCTTTAAAATCAGCATTCCTCTGCTTGTTTCCTCAGTACCTATTCGCTTCTAATCCATGTGCTAAAAATTTGGTGTCCACCTATATCCTGCAGGGAAGTGCTCCTCTCAAATGATAATAGTCCTCTTAAAGTCACAAAATCCAGCCAGCAAACCCAGTTACCTTCTCACCTTCACCTCTAACCTCTTCACAGCAATGCCTAGAGCTGACACGCACCACTGGGTTCTATCCAACCTGTTGCCACAGCTCGTCCCCTCCTGGTCACTGAGAGGAAGAACTCACCAAGGTTCCTGCACAGGTACCGTGTAGCCACTGCCCCAACACAGAGGCTCATCCAGCCCAAGACGGCCAGAGTTACACAGATACACCCTCATCTGTCAAAGCATAAGCAGCAATAAAGTGAATCTTATCACCTTTCTCATAAACCTGCTCCTGTGTATCTCTTTTATTTCCCACTTCCCCCACTGCCTCTTCCCTCTTCCATGCGCCCTTGAAAAGGCTATGCTATTCCTTCTCCCTCCACAAGATCTTCTGTATCTCATAACAGCACCAGGACTATCAAAATGACTATCTGCCTTCTTCTTTCCAAACTAGAGTATTCTATATTCTGTTGCGAGATTAACCTTGTGAGTATATGAATTTGAGTGATATTCCCTGGATCAAAAACCTCTTCAATAACCCTACTACCTATATTGTGAATGATGTTCCCAGTCCCATCCTCCCTTTCAAAACTTACCCCTCATGTCCCTCTACTTCCTACCCACCCACTCAAGCTTCCTGTCTCATGCTGAATTATGGCCATGATGGCACCTTTCATCCTACATACCACACTCTATGCAATTTCCTGGCTATTTTCCCTCATCCCTGCCCAGTAAAACCTGCAAATGTATTCAGGCCCAGCTCAAAGCATACTCTTTCCAGGAAAGCTTCCCCCGACAACCCTAGCAGCAGTAATACTCCTTTCTCTGAAATTCCCAGAAGGTCTTCATGGAAGAATCTAGTTTATATTTTACTTTTTATTCATTCATTCATTCATTTATTTATTTTTTGAGATAGAATCTCAAGCTGTCGCCCTGGGTCTAGTGCCGTGGCATCATAGCTCACAGCAACCTCAAACTCTTGGGCTTAAGTAATTCTCTTGCCTCAGCCTCCTGTGTAGCTGGGACTATAGGCGCCCACCACAATGCCCGGCTATCTTTTGGTTGTAGTTGTCATTGATGTTTGGCAAGCCCAGGCTGGATTCAAACCTGCCAGCTCCAGGATATATGGCTAGCACCCCAGCCGCTGAGCTACAGGCACCAAGCCCTAGTTCATATTTTAGATAATTTTGTATCTATCTTTATCTAAATAGATTACAAATTTCTGGAGGGTAGAGATTTTGTCATGAATTTTTGCATCTTCTATGCTACCCACCCTTTTAGGCACTCAATTGATCTCTAAATATTGTGAGACTGAAAGTAGTAACCCACATGTGACATAACCAGGACCTAAAACAGGGCAACGACTAGTACTAGAAAAAGAAGGATAAATCCCAGATTCAGAAGAAAATTATTAGAATCTAATGAATAACTCATACACATATTAAAGAGAAAATGTAATGCCAGGGCTTTACATCTAGTGAATCAATGTATGCCAGTGCTATTCACATGAATGTAGAAAATAGTGGCAGGTGTTGTTTTCAAAGGGGAATGTGGGTTTTTGATGTAATGATGACACAGCCTGATTTTAGTGCTACCTCAAATTGCTATCTATCTTTGATTTCTTTCTCTCCCTCTTTTTTCTTTAGGTCTTCCCTAAGAAAAAATTAGGGGAAGTAAAAAATTAATTTCAACCATGTGATTTTAGAAAGAGGAATTGTATATTCACTTGAATGTAGGTTTTAAACTCCAAACAAGGGTTTTATTTGCTTTCAATGTTTTGGCTTAATTGTTATCTACAAATTACAAATTTGGTACCTGTTACACATGTAATGTTTTATTTTTATGTTTTAAGTACTTTTTTGGTTGCTCTTAGGAGTGTAGCTTATCAGACCATTCCCAGGAAAAGGAAGAAGGGAGGATTCACCCAAGTCAGCTTCCTAACTATAAATGGGGATTGACCGAGGGGTAGGCAATACGAGGCTAAGATATCAGTTTGAGAATACACACTTTCCACTGCCAACCCTGTCCCCATGAACAACAACTTTTCTTGTACAAACATTCATCTCCTTTATGTGCAGGTTAGTTTTTTTTTTTGCAACATGCTAAACGCATGCAGTCAAAAAACTTGTGAATTTGAGACTCTTCCAAGAAGACTGGCTTTAGGTAGTAACATGACAATTTAAAATCTTCCTATGGAATATGAGGGCAAAAGCTGAACAAAAGAACAAAGAGAAAGCAACCCTCTATTGGCCCAATCACATCTATTGCCAAATAGATTAGAAACTATTTTAAGTAGTGATGCCACAGAGAGATTCAAAGTTGCAAATAATGGAAAACTGTACATAATACCTACTTGTATCATTAAAAGGTACTTTTTCACTGATGACTGATAGGGATTCCTCTAATCTACCTGACAGATCTTCATGAAGATTCTTTAACTGTAATTGACTGAAAGAAAAAAATATATAAAGCCACATTACCACCAATCACAGAGTGAATCCTCATTTCCTTGTCACCTTAACAGCTGGTACCAGGTTTTCAGAGAATTATGCCTGACATCTAAGATACTCCTGATCATTAGAAGATGAAAACAAGGCTATGCATGGTGGTTCACACCTGTAATCCTAGCACTCAGGGAGGCCAAGGTAGGTGGATTGCTTGAGCTCATGAGTTTAAGACCAACCTGAGCAAAAGCAAGACCCCGTCTGTACTAAAAACAAAAAATAGAAAAACTGAGACAAGTGGATCTGAGCCCAAAGCATTGGAGGTTGCTGTGAACTATGATACCACAGCACTCTACCTAGGGTGACAGCTTGAGACTCTGTCTCAAAATAAAAGGGGGCGTCGGCCCCATAAACTGAAGATGGCGGGTTCAAACCAGGCCCCAGTCAAACTGCAACAATGACAAAAAAAAGAAGATGAAACTAAGAAAAGGCTCGGCACCTGTGGCTCAACAGGCGGGGCGCCAGCCACGTACACCTGAGCTGGCAGGTTTGAGTCCAGCCCGGGCCCACCAACAACCAAAAACTGCCGGGTGTTGTGGCGGGCACCTGTAGTCCCAGCTACTTGGGAGGCGGAGGCAAGAGACTATCTTGAGCCCAGGAATTGGAGGTTGCTATGAGCTGTGATGCCACAGCACTCTATCCAGGGTGACAGCTTGAGGCTCTGTCTCAAAAAAAAAAAAAAAGAAAATAAGAAAAAACACCAAGCCCGCATTCTAAAGTCCTTGATTCTTTTGTAGAGTGATGTGTAAGTTTAGAAGAATTTACTACAATCCCAGATATTATACAATCTTAAGTTTATTTCCTCAAGCTCAAGGTAATCATAGCTACTTCAAAATCAAATATTTTTCTCATTACAACACATGTTTATTCAAGTATTACTATAAAGTTTTTAAAATACATATCAGATCTTTCTGAGCTCAAAAGTTGATCATTTGTGCTTTTGATTCAATTATGAGTATATGTACATATCTAAACCACACATGTAATTCTACTAATGCAACTAAACTAAATGAGAAAGTCATCTGATCAATCCTTTTAAAACCTAAAATATTATGTTACTTTTCAAATAAATATTGGACTATGCCTTTACCATGCATTACTAAATAGTATTTTAAAATTTAGATATGTCAAAACTAAATCTCATAACCTCTATTTTATCTAAAAAGTACCATTAAAAAGTTGGCACACTGATTACTAGCTTTCCTTCCTGGAACTATCAGAAGCCCCTCTGTTTAGAGGAGTTTGAAACATGAAGTATCCAGGTCTCAGCACAAGAGACCCAAAACACAATATGCCATCTCATAAGTAAAAAGGGCCCTGGCAACTATATACTCCCTTCTCCCCTCTCCTCATTTTAAATGTGAGACAGTTAAGACAGAGGAGATTCTAAAATCAAAACTCAGATCTTCTGAGTCTTAACTTCAGGAGCTCCCATGGATTTCAAGTCTCCACATACCATTCTTCTGTTCGAAGCCGACATTCCTTGGCCTCCTTTTCTAGAGTCTGTGATTTTACCTGCATTTTAGAAGAAAGAGAAAAAGCAGATGGCTCAGGCTACAGATGGGAGCACACTGGGAGACACTGCCGCCAACAGTCTCACCTGGAATGACTGACCATATCTAACATGTGCAGAGATGACTTACAAAAGCCTTGGCTATTCTTAAAGAGCGCTCACAAATGGTGGGACTTACTTCTAGCTTAGCCTTGTCATTCTGCAGCTTCTCAATAGTTTCCATGTACTTCCGGGTCAGGCCGTCAATCACAGCTTGGTGCTGGGCTGCTTCTGTCTCCAGAGCAGCCAGCCGATTCCTCAGCTCTGCTTCCACATGCTTGTGCTGTTCATCAGCTTCAAAAAACTGAAATGAAAAGATCGGTTTCTCTTCTCATGATATGATAATATATATAAATGAGAGAAAAAATAGCAGCGACTATCCACTGGGCAACTCCCACGTGGTTCCACATGCTCATCATGCCAAACTTGCACAGGCATTACCTGCTCCAGTCCTCACTGTGTATCAGAGGCTGCACTGTGGTTATCCCTCTTTACAGATATGGAAACCCTCTTAAAAGGGTTACCTAACTTGCCCTATGTCTCATAGTTACAATACAGTGGAAATGGGATTTAACAGAGGAAACCTACTCCAAAGCCTAAACCTCCTAACTCTCAGTCTCAGGAATTTCTATTTCAAACAATTTCTGACACAAGTAAAATTCAACTGATTAGGATGTAGCTTTTCTGCTAGGTTAACTTCCAAGATAAAATAGTCAAAATCACAATAGGTGGCACTCATAAAACAGGTAAAGCTCTTTCTTTAATGAGACTCCAATACTAAGAATTATGAATAGTTAGACACTACACTATGACTATGACACTGAGGTCAAAAGTTTATTTCTTTAAAGTTTTCAGCAGTTTTTTTTTGGCCAGGGCTGGGTTTGAACCTGCCACCTTCGGCATATGGGTCTGGTGCCCTACTCCTCGAGCCACAGGCGCCGCCTCTTTAAAGTTTTCAAAGACTGAGAATTAGTACATTTATTCTTCACCATATGACAAAAAAAAAAAAAAAAAAAAAATCAGAAGGTATAGTTGGCTATACTACACTATGACTATGGTCAATGGTTTGGAAGCAGACACTGACTTTTCAACATTCCATAAACGCTTGCCATGAATGAGGCCCTGTCTTGGAGCTCAGTATACAAAACATACAAAGTCCGCACCCTCATAGACCTTACAGTCTAACCAGGGTACAGACAAAAACTAACAAAACATTAATGAATTATTGATAAGCATCCATTTAAATGATCCATCCAATCACTTCTGGTATAAAATGACTAGTGCTCAGCACATTTCCATATCGTTGAGTTATACTGCTAACCTGCTATATTCCAAACAAATCCATACAGCATTTCAAAGCACACATCCACATAAAGAAAACACATGTGAGAATTAAGAAAAGCATAAATGGCTCGGCGCGTGTAGCACAGTGGTTACAGCACCAGCCATATGCAACAAGGCTGGTGGGTTCGAACCCAGCCCAGGCCAGCTAAACAATGACAACTGCAACAACAAAAAAAAAATAGCTGGGCATTGTAGTGGGCACCTGTAGTCCCAGTTACTTGGGAGGCTAAGGCAAGAGAATCGCTTAAGCCCAAGAGTTTGATGCCACGGCTGCTGTGAGCTATGAGGCCACATCACTCTACCAAGAGTACACAGTGAGACTCTTGTCTCAAAAAAAAAAAAAAAAGAAAAAGAAAAAGCATAAATGACACTGACATATTACATATACTTAAAGACCATAAGAGACATTAAAACACCCATGCAGACACATAGGACTCATTTTTTTTAAATTCAAACAGAAAAACAAAGATTTTCTCACTTGTATATGCAATCGTTCATTCTCTTCTATCTTCTTTTGCAGATCTTCATCAAAGACGCTCTTCTGCTCTTGACTCAACTGAGAAGAAGATTCTCCACTTTTCTGATGGAAAGAATAAGTTATGTCCACATAACTTTCATCCTTTAGAGAAACATCCTAAGGTACACAGATTCTCTAGCACCTTAGTAGCTTGTCTCGTCTACGTGTTCACCATTTTCAAACAATCCTGCAAAAGGTACATAGTCCATAACTTAACTTTTCCCATGTGATACAAGTTGTAACTGCAAATATTGCAAAGGGCAGGAGAGATTTAAAAAAGAGAGAGAGAGAAAAGAACAGATAAGGCTCACTATTTTCTCTGAAAATGAATTCAGGAGTAGTTCTGTTGGAGGACAGAGCAGACCCAGAAAGCTAGCAATATAAACAAGCTAATAAGTATCCCTTCAATTTGACTTTTTGGTTTGGGAAATGAGACTTTTAGCAATTCCGTGTCTGGATTATTTAACTCCATTAAGAAATTTTAATAAATTATGTAACAGGATCAGCAAAGATAAGTTGATACCAAAGTCCATATAAATTTCTATATTTAAAAAGAGAACCATATAAAATAAAGCTAATAAACATAAGAAAAAAGCTCAAAGCTAACTTATTCTACATAGAAGAATAGCACTATTTAAAAGATCTAATAATGAACATTTGTTTTCATGTAATACATAGAACTGGGACTATTCAAAGAATAGCCTGACAATGCAATTGTGTCCAGACATCTGTCACCACTCTTCTCTCCCTTTTTTTGTACCCTCACTCCTCACTTAAAATGAAGTCACCTACTGATCTAATGTGAGTCAGTGATTAAAAAGCCCTTTGAACAGGGAGCAGCTATATTTAAAAAAATCATTAAATAGCTATCATGTTCAGAACACAAGACGTGCATAAGGAACACAGATGAATGACTTATTTGGGGTCTTCAATGCTTCCAATTTTGGAAAGTTTTAATTAAAATCAATTTATAAGTGTCAAATCCAACCTCTGATAAACAGTCCTAGGCAAGGATATTAATAACTTGGAGAACATGTATGAATTCTAGATGGATATTCCCTTCCCAAGGGTCTTGCAGAATTTCTGAGACATATGTATTTTGACAAAGTTTCCCAAGTGATTCTAATACATACCAGTTATACCTTCTCTGTCCCTCCACCCCCTTTTTATTTGAACACTATCACTCCAGAAAAATCCTCTCATGTGGAAAAAATATATAAGAGGTATTAACACAGAATCATGGCAACTGCCCAATATGTGGCAAACGCAGTCCTAGGCACTTTTACATGATCCCATTTAATGCTCCCAACAAACTCAGAAGTCTCATCCCTACTTTGCTGATGGAGACACTGAGGTTGCAAGATTAAAAATTTTTCCTAAAGTCACAGATTTATAAATGGCAGGCAAAAAATTCAAGCCAGGGCTTAACTCCAAAGCCATCCTCTTCTCTCCACACAGCACTTCTTCAGCCATTGCTTGCCTTCTCCCCTTCCCTCTTACCCATCCACTGTTAGCTGCTTTGGTCTACTCATCTGTGTGGTGTTGTCCCCCCAAATATACAAGATTTAAACTAAAGACTCAATTACTAACCTCTACTCTTAAAAAAAAAAAAAAAAAAAAAACCAGCAATTTCTTGATCATAGAATGTTTAAAGTACCAGACCTAATATCTTAAAGCAGTGACAATCTTGCCTCACCATATAAAACCATAACAGAAAAAAATATATCTTTAAATCTCAGGACAGGGGCTGCACCTGTGGCTCAGTGGGTAAGGGCATTGGCCCCATATACCAAGGGCAGCGGGTTCAAACCCAGGCCCAGCCAAACTAAAACAAAAAAAGGTGTTGTGGTGGGTGCCTGTAGTCCCAGCTACTCTGCAGGCTGAGGCAAGAGAATCGCCTTAGCCCAGGAGTTGGAGCTTGCTGTGAGTTGTGTGACGCCATGGCACTCTTCTAAGGGCGATAAAGTGAGACTCTGTCTCTACTAAATAATTAATAAATAAATAAATAAATAAATAAATAAATCTCAGGACAGGGATACCAAATTAGCCTCATAAAGGCTAAGAAAATACATCTGCAATAAGCTTACAAACCTAAGATATGAATGTTTCCACTGTTATTTTCTTATGAGTAGTCATACTTTGACAGGATCTCTAATTTTATTTGTCCTGCCGTGGGTTAATGGCAATTTTGAAGAAGTAAAAGATATCAACATTTTTGACCAATATGAGATACGCCACTAATTTTTCTCAGCTACTAAGTCAACTATGTACACGTTTGCTCCTAGTTACTTCTTTAAAACTGATTTTCACATGCAAATTTCCCTAATACTAATATATATTAATAGTAAATGTCTGCTTTTTTTGACCAAATATCCAGGTGCACTAAGGAAACATTAGAGACTTTGGGAGTGAGATCTTCTGTTAAAACTAGGATGGCCTATATATGTCTGTGCCTGATGACAAGGTCACACTAACGTGTTTTTTTTCTGAACCTACCTTGTTTTTCTTGCCTCGGGGTTCACTTAGAGATAGCTCATCTTGAAGTAGTTCTACCCTCTTGGCAAGCTGCAGATTTCGAAATGTCAAACTGTCCATTTCCTGTTGTAGTTTCCTCAAAGATTGATCCTTCATTTTCAGTTGTTCCTACATCAAAAGAGAAAACAGATCATTCCTGACAGCTTACCCTGAAAGTTTAGAAATAACAATAATAATCCTAAAAAATTTTGTTTCACCAAAGTATAACCAAAACCTCTTGCTTTAGAGAATTCAAGCTTTATGTTTACCATTGGAGGTTTTATGTTTTTAGCTCTGTTTTGTGGGGAAAAGAAAATCATCTTCTGGCCTAACCAAGTTAATTTTCAAAAGACAATAAAAAGAACATTTGCAGAAGTAACATATCATCATCAACTTAAAGTAAAATATCCACAGCTACATGCTGTTATATCTATTGGAGTATACATTCACAAGGCCTGAGGCCACACATTTATAAACTTGAATTTTTTAAGAGAACTTCAGATTCACTATTAATTCCCTTCAGTGAGCAAGAATAGGAAAAAACATCTTTTACTCTATAAAGTCCTTCTGAATTTAAATTAGTCAAAATAAAGTCCTTTCAACACACTTAACTTTTAACTATTTTGATATGTCATAGATAAAAACCAATATTATCATAACAAAAGTATTTTTAGATGATGTATTCACTGATAAACATAGATGGTCATATACTACTATATATTTAAAGAAGTATTTCACCTTTTATTACTTCCACTGAAACAAATAATTATAAGGCTAAGAAGAGGTCATGTTTTAATGAATAGATGATTTAACTATATTAAAACAGCAACCTTAAAACCATAGGCTGGCATTTATAATCTACTGATATTATTTTCATGTTGAAAGCAGTGCTAAACAACAGAACAATATGCTGTCATTGTGTGTGGTGGGGGTATATGCACATTTATTTATGCACACACACCAAGCTCACTATACATGCCGCTTATTCTCCGTTGGGTGTACTTTATTCACTTAACAGTGTTCTTTTCTAGTGAGTTAAGTCCTTAATTTTTACTTAAAGTTCAAAGGTAAACTTAGGCACAATCCATGTCCAAATAATCATTTATTACAAACCAAAGAAATTCAAATCAATAAATATTTACTATAGCCAAAACTCAATGAAGAGCCAAAGTCAATAAAGTCAAAAGCCTATTATAACATAGGACGTCCTAATATTCCTCTATAGCAAACTGGCAAATTGTCACTTTACTATAAATTACAACAACCACTGTAATAAACAGTAAAGCAAAAAGTAAGTTTTTTACATTCTTATAACTAGTTATTACTAGTTGAGTAAAGTTCCAATTCCATTAACCAACTGTTAATTTCAGAAGACATCTATCCTAACCTCTCTTTAAACTCCAATTTCTGCAATGGGGAAGATAATGTTATCTAACCTCACAGAGTTGTGAACACTAAATGAGAAAACGGATATAAGGACTTAGCAAAATGTCTGGCACACTGAGCGCTCAATAGATGGAACAAGATGACACAGTTGCCACTGCCACCACCACTACCATCCACATAGTTGATCAAACACAACCAGCAACAGGAGGGTGTCAAACACCAGAGCAGGCTACTACAATAAGCTAGGAAATATTTTCCCCAGCAATAGCTTTAAACATTAGAAAAGATAGTGATCATTTATTCAGTGACTTGACTACAAATCTTGACTATAAAGCTTCTTTTTTAATAATCTTGGCTTGGGTACAGACAGCTTTGGAAGTATGGGTGGAATGTTCTGAATCATCTCAGCCCTGAGACTGTGGTAATAGCACCTGAGACTGTGGTAATAGTTTCAGAGACAGATTGTTCCAATATAGGGCCCAACACTGGTTACGTAAAACACATACTTCTGGGGCTTAGTTATCTGAGTGGAACCACATAGGATATAAGATACACTGCTGGTTGGCAGCTACTCCACAAAGAGATCAGAGTAAAAGGAATCTTAATCCTTACCTGTCTAAAGAGAGGTGAGGGAGCAAGAAAGGGAGAGAGTGAAAGAGCAAGGAAGGCAGCATATTTAACTGAAACTTTGCAAAGAAGGAATCCATACCCCAGAATATATCCACTTACAACATCAATAAGCAGTATTTATTATATGCCTACTGAACTCAGGCAAAAACAAATTCCTTTATCTCCGATCACATTTCTCTCATTTAACAGAGGTGCTAATGATAAAATATGTCAGAGTGTCCTGATTAACACAAATAATTACTATTAAGTAGCTCAACCAAAGGCAAGCTTGATAAGAAATGATTCATACATTCAAACCATTTATTAGGGACCCACCATCTGCTGAGTGCTGGGGATGCAAATATGACTATGACATAGCCCCCCTCAGAGTGCTATCTAGTGGTGGAGCCCGATAAGAAGCACTAATCGAGATGAACTGAGCGGGCTAAATAAAGGCCTTGAAGTAGAGAAGAAATATATTAAAGTCAAATCATACTTTTTTGGTAATTTTTAGCCAAGGAAATCAAAGTACATCACATTCACACCTAAGCAAGTTAATGACAAAAAACATTACCACCCTCCATTCCTAGTGAATCAGTGTCAGAGTGGGAAAACCAAAAAACCAGCTGAGTTCTCTGCTTTGAGTATCACCAAACACCGACTTAACCTTCACAACACAAACAGACTGTTGCATACCTTTAAAGCAGCAGAATTTGCTTGTTCATCCACAACACCTTTTTTTAGGACTTGATTCTGAGCCCGAAGCTGAAAACAGAGAGAGCAATAATTAAATTTTAATATAAAGCAATCAGTTAAATCAAGGAAATCACTTCAGCTATTTTATAGAGATCATGACACTGAACAACTACCTAACATATATGAGGACAAAAAAATATCAGAAACAAAGAAGGTAATAGATACCATACTTCACCATTTTAAAAATAAGGACACACAGGCCAAGTTGCCCAATGACATAAAACGAATCAATACCAAAAGTGGGGCTAAAATCTACATCTCTCAACTTCTAGGGCATCATCCTTCTATGAAACTAAGTCATGTCCCTAAACACAAACTAATACAATAAATAATAAGGTACTGAATGCACCATCTTTCTTTAAATTCTGGCACACCATTCATTTGCAAAATACATACACTTGGACTAATTATGCAATAAAAACTGTACAGAAAATCAAAATGTGGGCCATCAAAACATTCCCAGTGGAACACTGTGCCTAAAATCAGACATGCAAATGTCATGATCAATGCTGGCCACAGGAATGACAGACACATTATCAGGCATCAGCTGAGGTGGTGTACAAAAGCAACTAAGAAGCAGGCTCAACTTAAAAATTATTATAATAGGCCAGGTGTGGTGGCTCACACCTATAATCCTAACACTTTGTGAAGCTGAGGCAGGACTGCTTGAGCTCAGGAGTTCAAGACCAGCCCGACCAAGAGTGAGACCCCATCTCTACTAAAACTAGAAAAATTAGTCAGGCGTTGTGGTGGGTACCAATAGTCCCATATACTTGGAAAGCTGAGGCAGGAAGATCACTTGAGCCCAGGAGTTTGAGTTTGCTGTGAGCTACAATGACACCATAGCACTTGCGCCTGGCCAACAGAAGGAAACTCTGACTCAAAAAAAAAAAAAATTATTATATAAATAATTGTTTATTATTAATATTTGAATGCTTTTTCTATACCAGGCATCATCCTAAGCACTTCCCATACGTTACCTCTTCTATTCCTCACTGTCCTATAAAGTAGGTACTCTACCTCCATTTTGCAAATGAGGAACATGCAAGATGGAGAAGTTAAGCAGCAGTGCTGAGATTCAGACCCTATCAGTTTGGACTCCAGAGTCATAATGCCAATTAAACAATATTGGTTAATATTTCACAAAGCTACATTTAAGTAGGAAAAGCAGTGAGTGGAGAGGTGGGGTAAACCTTAGGGGAAGAGGTAAAAATTTGGCTTTTCATAGTTAATTATTAAAAATTGAGGAATAGCTTTATTTTAAATGAAGCATACAAATAAAAAATTATGCAGCTTCATAAGTTTGCACCTATATAACTACCACTATAAGAAGAAAGTATTCTCAGGGAACACAAAGCATGTAAGTATAAATATGTAAGACTCCTATAGCCAAAGCAAAAAGTTTACAGACTAATATTCTGAGGGCTCAGAGACCATGAAAGACCAGTTTCTTCTCTGAGAAACTGAAGAATGGAACAGTTTTATCTGTAAGTTTTTAGAAAAATCTATTTCTAATTTTGTACAGTTCAGATTTATCTCCTTAGAACAGAGAACAGAAATGAGTTTTCTGTGCCAAAAGAGGAGGAATATTTGAATGCTGAATCTTAAACTGAGTATTTAAAACTCAATAGAAAATTTAGCTATGATTCTAAAATGAAAAGCAAGCATACTGTGGGATATTCAAGTTTGAGCAAAAGACATACTAAAAAGATAGCACCTTCTATTTTTAGAAAGTTGAAGATCACAGTTCAGTACCACAATAGAAAGCAGACCCCAATCTTTGCTCTGCCATTTACTAGACTACATAAACTTGAAGAATTCACTTAACCTTTCTGAGCTTCAGCCACATGGTCTACAGAATGGGTAAACACGTCTACTCTATCTTCCTTCGTCTAAGCCTACTGTAAGAACTAGGTAAGAAACATGCATCAAAAACTGTAAAATGCTCCACAAAGGGAAAGAGAACTCTAATCATCAGAATGGACTTAAAGGGACAACAGATATATTTATTTCAGTTTGCCTGGTGTAAAGCATTGTACTAAATGATATGGGGGAAAAAAAAAATAAATAAAAAAAATAAATGATATGGGGGAGACGAAAAAGCAAAAGATGCAATGCCTGTTCCTGAAGAACTTACAATTTAAAAGAAAAAATAAATGATTTAAAGATAACTAGCAATACTCATATTTCCTGCTTAAAAAAAAAAAGTAGCATAGGCCAGGCATAGTGTTATCAAGCCTGTAATCCCAGCACTTTGAGAGGCCAGTGTGGGAGGATCACTTGAGATCAGGAGTTTAAGACCAGCCTAGGCAACACAGCAAGACCCTTCTCTTTAGAAAACAGAAAAATTAGCCAAGCATGGTGGCGTACATCTATAGTCCCAGCAATTCGGGAGGCTGAGCCAAGAGCCTAGCTTGAGCCTAGAAGTTGAGGCTGCAAGTGAGCTATTATGATGCCCCTGCACTCCAGCCTTGCAAATACAGTGAGACCATATCTCACAGAAAAAAAAAAAAAGTAACATAGATGGGGTGTAGCTATTTTTTGTGTATTTTATGTGTGGTCCAAGACAACTCTTATTTTTTCAATGTATGGCAGAAAAGAAAAAAGGTTAGATATCCCCATTTGAACACACCTTCTAGAGTCTAGAACAAGGATTGGCAAACTAAAGACCCAGGACCAAACTGGACTGCTATCTCTTTTAAAGGTTTACTGGAATCCAACCACACTCATTCATTTATGTATTATGTATGGCTGCTTTTCAGAGACAATGAAAGAGGTGAGTAGTTACAACACAAACTATGACCTCAAGCTTAAAATATTTGCCATTTGGTCATTTACGGAAAAAGTTTAGGGACCTCTGTTCTAGAAGTTCAAAAGAAATACTACTTTAATGTTGACTTCCATGATACAGTGTTCCGCTTTTTAAGCAGCATCAACATACTCTTGAATAATGTGCTACTTAGATAGCAGAGTATAATAAATATTTTAAGTACTTTCAAACCCATAAAGCCAAAAATGGCAATTCTACTTTAGTGTTTAAGTTTCATTTCATATGCCTGTCCTAATTTGATCTATAATCTCTTATGTTTTCTTTGTGTGGTATTTAGCACTCCTAATGTCTGCTTTGAAGACTAAGGATGAAGCTTTACATCCACTGAGCTGGTAATTTTCTGTAGGACCAGAACCATGGCCACTAAAAAAACAGAAAGAACTTCACCTTTCATCTATGGCACACTGAAGACTATTTAAGGCAAACAGAATAGTCTACTATGTTAAAAGCAAACTGAAACTTTCTGATAACTTTTTTCTTCTTTTTTTTTTTTTTTTTTTTTTTGAGACAGAGCCTCAAGCTGTCACCCTGGGTAGAGTGCTGTGGCATCACAACTCACAGCAACCTCCAACTCCTGGGCTCAAGCGATTCTCCTGCCTCTGCCTCCCAAGTAACTGAGATTACAGGTGCCCGACACAACGCCCAGCTATTTTTTGGTGGTAGCCGTCATTGTTGTTTGGCCGGCCCAGACTGGATTTGAACCCACCAGCTCAGGTGTATGTGGCTGGCGCCTTAGATGCTTGACCACAGGCACCGAGCCTTTTTTAATTTTTTATTTTTTGAGACGGAGTTCCAAGCTGTCACCCTGGGTAGAGTGCCATGGTGTCACAGCTCACAGCAAACTCAAACTCTTGGGCTTAAGCAATTCTCTTACCTCACCTCCCAAGGTGCCTGCCATAACACCCGGCTATTTTTGTTGTTGTTGCAGTTTTCATTGTTTCAGCTGGCCCTGGCTGGGTTCGAACCCACCAGCCTCAGTGTATTTGGCTGGCACCCTACCCAAAGAGCAAAGGGTACCACAATATCTAACTCTCGTTTGGAATTTACTATAACTGATTATAACAAAAAATAATAATCTTAATTTTCCTTTAAGAAAATCTTCTTTAGGCCAGGTGTGGTGGCTCACACCTGTAATCCTAGCACTCTGAGGCCAAGGTGGATGGATTGCTTAAGCTCAGGAGTTCGACCAGCCTGAGCAAGAGCAAGATCCTGTCTCTAAAACTAAGCTGGGCATTGTGGCAGACGCCTGTAGTCCCAGCTACTCAGGAGGCTGAGGCAAGAGAATTGCTTGAACCCAAGAGTTTGAGGTTGCTGTGAGTGTGATGCCACGGTACTATACCAAGGGTGATAAACTGAGACTCTGTTTAAATAAATAAATAAATAAAATCTTTTTAGGAGACAAAGTCTCACTCAACTGCCTAGGCTAGAGTGCAGGGGTGCAACTGTACCTGCACTCCTGGGCTCAAGTGATCCTCCTGCCTCAGCTTCCCAAAGTGGTAGGATTATGGATTTGAGCCACTATGCTTTGCCTTAACACCTACTTCTTCCTTCGGATACTACTTCCTCCACAATTTTTCCCTAACAACTCTCTGTGGCCTACAATGAGCTTATGCCTCGAAGTTCCTTTGGCAGTTACTAATTAACAAGACATCTCTTATTAAACTATTCAGGGTTTTTTGTTTTTTTCTTTTGAGACAGAGTTTCACTTTGTCATCCTCTTCTGTTCTAAAAAAGGATTAAGAGGACTCTTCAAAGTTGGGATTCAGAGGTATTATTCCTCCACGGAATGGGACCAAAGAGATCAGTGCCTGGATCACAGGAATGAGCTACTACACCTGGCCTAAACTATTCAGTTTTAATTTTACCTGCTAAGTAATAAATTTTATATTTAATAATCTATGTTTCTATACTCATTTCCCATCTGCCAACTTAAACTGTTCTTCATGGTAGAGACTACAGTACTTCCTTGTAGTTCCTGCCTGCAATGAAAAATCAATGCTATGGATAAAGAAGGCACTCGATAAATTTTTAGTTTATTAATCAAATGCTGACACTACTGTGGTCAATACTATTGATTAAATACTATATATAAAAGGTGTTTAAATGTAATTTAAAGAGATTGTCATTATTTTAAGTTCCTTTTTAAGATCCTTCTCCAAATGATTTGAACCTCATGGTACTACTGGACACCAAGAATTCTCAAAAGCCCCAAGCCTCTCTAATGACCAGTACTTTGGCTGCTCTATATAACTTCAATTTTGGAATAAGCCCAACTTCAGTCAGGCCTATCACAAAGCCATGTCTCTACCAATTGTGATTTTTCTCATGCCACTCAGAGATATGTGATCGAGTAACTGGCCCAACATTAGGGATTTACTACTTTCAATCACAAACTGTTGGA
Organism: Arctocebus calabarensis; assembly: GCA_963573935.1. Classification (NCBI taxonomy): domain Eukaryota; kingdom Metazoa; phylum Chordata; class Mammalia; order Primates; family Lorisidae; genus Arctocebus; species Arctocebus calabarensis. Next base: position 49,074 of record CAUYON010091786.1, read on the forward strand.
GTTGGTGGGAAAAAAGAGAGGAATCACCCATACGCATTTTCTCAGCTAATCCTCAATAGTCTTCTGTTAGAACCATTCTTACATGGCTGTTTCCATGCAATGAACATTTTGACATTAATACATGTTTCACAGCCCTATAAAACAAACCTTTAAACACAATGCCTTTTCTTCATCATGAAGTGATGTGTGCAACAAACCACCACAACCTGATTCAAAGCTTCAGAATACTGAAGTCATCTGTAGACCCCATCTTCAGTATCTGGCCTGAATGATCCGAAAACTCCTTCCAGTTCTAACATTTTAAACATTCTAAAGTGCTAGAAATACTACTTAGCCTTTCTCTCTGCCTACTTACTTGTTCCTATCCCAGGAAGAGGATAAAGTATGTGTAGGCTACATACTATGTACCTTAGATAATTTTGTCACTGAGGTAGGAAAAGTCTCCTTTCAGACAGGCCTCCTACAGGGAAAAGCACTAGGACAAAACCCCCCCACTCCCACATCTTACAGTTTAGCTGCCCCAAGATCCTACAGCACAGATATAGGACATTTCCATTCTCATGGAAAATCCCACAGGATAGTACTGAACACAAAGCTGTTTTCCAAGCTAGTTTTAGTAATTAGCCCTACCTGCACATCAGGGTAAAAAAAAAAAAAAGGCTGATAACTCAATTTTAATACAATTCAGCTCTTGAGTCTATTTCTCTTACAGGAGTGAGTGACTGACTAATCAGGTTCTGCCAAGCATCGTTATATGAAGAGCAAAGACCCAGGATCAAAGCTGACCCTTTCCCAGTAAGAGCAGCTCTGTACTAAGAAGGTAAGTCTAAAAAGTTCCCAAAGGCAATTCCCTTTGAAACCAAAAGAAGCATCAATTACAAAGTAAACTGTAGAGAAATAATAAATGTTTGGCTTTCCCACTAGCTTTTACTGCCTCAAAAAAAGCTTTAAAAAGATTATCTTTATCTCAGCAAAAGCTACTACCCTGATAGCATTCCTTGGGCAATGATTCTCAAATGTCACCATGCATCCAAATCACTGGAAAGGTTTGTTATAACACAGATTGCTGGGTCCCACTCCCAATTTCAGATTCTGGAGGTCCAGGGTGGACCTCGAAATTTGTATTTTGAACCCACTCAAGACATGGATGCAGAGTCGGGACCCATACTTTGGAAATCACTGACCAGGGGTAACACAAACACTGGGAAGACAGAACTTGAAACCTGATTACCCACATGCCATAGTGTCAGCCAAGAATGCTCCTGCAAAGAAAGCAGGCTAAAATCAAACAAGCCAGACTATTTGTCACTTCTCTTTTTCATAAGATATACCATAGCATCAGAAGCAGAGCAGGTCATGGAAGAAATAGCAAGAAATGTTCTTTCATTCTTAACCTATAACAAGGTAAGTGAAGCCTTGATTAGCTTTCCCCTCATCTCTCAAAGAAACAGCTGCCATGTATTAACTTCATAAGCCTCTAAAATTCAGGCTCTACACACCTTCCCCCAGTCCCAAACTCCACTGAACTTCAAATTTTAAAAGTCTCTTCCTAATATACCAAACCATTGGGGGGCTTAGTCTCCATTTTTACTGATCTTTCCATAACACTTTGTTTTAGCAACCTGTTTGCCTCAGCAATTCCCATCTGCTTTGGCCTATATACAGTTCATCTTTTATCTAACTGGATTCTCTCTCTTTTTTTTCTTTCTTCCTTCCTGAGGTGAAGGATCAGTGTTATTCTACAGTTTTATGGAAGCTCCTTCTTTTTTTCCTTCTCAAGGGGAAACAAAATTATTACCACAGTTCTTAAGCAAGGAATAGCTCTTTCCTGGAACACAGGCTGAGATCTGCATTAAAGAAGAATCTGCAAATGTTCTTGGTTTAAGGATCATGCTTGCTGCTCTCTTGATAGGCAGGCTTCCTTCTACAGATAAAAAGGAAATCTTTTTTCCTTTGTATCCCAAATAAGACAGAACAATGTAACTGGATTTCAGTATCAGCCCACAATTTCTCTACCAGGAAAGGTAATAAAAAGGTAGAGAAATTGTGGGCTGATCTCTCCCGTAAAAAGCTAAAGTGAGGCTCGGTGCCTGTGGCTCAACGGGCTAAGGCGCCAGCCACGTACACCTGAGCTGGCAGGTTTGAATCCAGCCCAGGCCCGCCAAACAATGACGGCTGCAACCAATAAAATGGCTGGGCATTGTGGCGGGCGCCTGTAGTCCCAGCTACTTGGGAGGCGGAGGCAAGAGACTCACTTGAGCCCAGGAATGGGGGATTGCTGTGAGCTGTGACGCCAGAGCACTCTATCCAGGGTGACAGCTTGAGGCTCTGTCTCAAAAAAAAAAAAGCTGAAGAGAGCATAGATCTTATCTAGAAATTGGCTGGTATCAGAATTGACAGAGACTAAAATGCACATGAAATCTTTGACCAGTCTCTGTTCTCTGATGTTCTGAAATTTCCATCACATTGTAATTAAAAGAATAAAAGATGGTCTGGCCCTGTAGGGAAATAACCCCAATTCTGGCAGACCTTCTAGAGTCCCCTTAGCATCTCCTCCTTCTCCTGGCACATTCTTCCCACAGGTGTCCCCAGTTTCTACCCTGATTAACTCTCCAAGTTCATCTGGGTGAGAATTATTCCAAAAGCATGGGCCTCTGTCCTGATTTTAGCCAATCCATCTCCTTTAGAAAGTTTCAGCAATTCCCCCCTAACATCACTTCAAGCAACTATGTGAATAACCATTTTTTTTTTTTTTTGAGACAGAGTCTCACTATGGTCACTCTCAGTAGACTGCTGTAGCATCACAGCTCACAGCAACCTCAAACTCTTGAGTTTAAGCAATTCTCTTGCCTCAGCCTCCCAAGTAACTGGGACTACAGGTGCCCGCTACAACATCTGGCTATTCTTTGTTGCTGTTGTTGTAGTTGTCATTGTTGTTTACCTGGCCCAGGCCAGGTTCGAACTTGCCAGCCCTGATGTATGTGGCTGGCGCCATAACCACTGTGCTACAGGCGCCGAGCAGAATTTTAATGTGCCTTCCAAACCTAACACTTCTTAGACTCCCTTCCTGCCAGTGCTCATTGTGTTGGCAGCAATCCTGTCCCTTCACCTCAGAACTTCAGGGCCAATCCTGAATCTTTCCTAACCATCAAGTTCCTCAGAAATGAGAGTGCACTCCACAGCTTTCACAAGTTTAGTGCTATCAATATGACACTCGAAAAAGAGGTAAGCTAAAAAGTTTAACTGTAATTCCTCAACCTAGCCCCTCTTCTCCATCTCAAAAGTTGCTAACTTTATTTAATACATTACTCTCCCCAAAACTATTCCAACATCCTGTTTGGCCTTCTTTTCACCAGTCTTTCCCCCATTTCAATCCATCCTCCACATGGTTACCAGTTTCCTTCCTAAAAGTAATGTCACTCTCCAGCTTAACCTTTGATGTCTCACCATTACTCAAAAGATAAAAGTTCACACTTATTTGACATCCACATCCTTCTATGATCAAATCCAAATCACCTCTCCAACCTCATGTCATCACTTGCTGCCACTTATCTTGATGAGCTTTCATGTTAGCCAACATAGGCTGTTTTTTTTTTGCCTGGAAAGCTACAACTACCTCCTTCCCTCATCTCTACTCCCCAGTCCAAGTAATTTCTACTCTTATCAATGTCTTCTTTGTGCTCCCACTGATGTAACATTTATCATATTGTATCACAGTTATTTACCATGTTTAAATATTCTATTAAAGGTAACTCTTTAAGCTGGAACCTGCCTTACTCAGCAGACCCTGGCAGAGTGCTGACAGGGGGCACATGTTCAGAGCCTGTTGAACAAGCCTACATAGCCAAAAGAATAAATCTTTGAGTTTTTTTTTTTTACTTTGGGAGGCCATAAAATTATTTCAGCAATGCAGTCCCTGCTCAAAACATTTTTGAAATTCTTCTTTTGCCACTTGGAATTGCTTTCTGAACTTGTTTACTCTCTGGAGAAGAAAATCAAACCCCTTATTTTACATTCATACATTTTCAACCAAAAATAAGAGAACCAAATTTGAGCATTGCTATCCTCTACCCACTGTGCTTCATCATATGGATTTGTTCCAAACTTACGGCCCTTTAAAACAAGGAAATCCTCCCTCAAAGGATGAAAACTTGCCATCACTGACATTGTGCCAAAGGCTCTTAAAACAACTTCAAATGGAAATGCAAAACTGTTTGCCAATGGTAGCACCACTGTAATAAGCAGTGTATCTAAAGGCTCCCATTTGACCGTGAAGACTTAAGTTTGTACGTTTAGGCACAGGTTTGATTTTTCAACGTATATCGTCTCTTCTTGTTGCATATTCATTGAGTGAAATAAAGGGACAAGTGTGTGTCTCAATTTCTTCAAATTGTAAAAAGGGGTTAAATATTCCTGTTGACTCCATGAATGCTTCATACTCCATTGAAAACTAAGCTTAATAACTGGTGAACCAATTTCCAAAGATTAAGCTTCTGTTTTAATAACTTCATTAAAATATTCTTAAGGCAGAAACACCATGCCCAGAAACTGCACTGCCCTTTCTCGAGGGAAGGGTTCCATCATTTAAAAAACTGATGACTTGAACATGACAAAGGAGCAGTCCCTATTTTGCTTAATACATATATGTTAATGTCTGCTGGGTGCTCTGTCCCATTCCAGGTGACGGAGGACAAGGGAGAGAAAAGGACACAGCCGTAGCACTCCAGCCTTCACAATCCTTCCAGACATCTTGCCAAGGCACTGAATACATTCGTAACCACCCATTCCCAGTGAAGCAGTATATACGAATGACTCTATCCTCTCGAACTGATCCAGGGGTAGATAAGTCTCTTTAACCTCCTGTCATCCCTGTGGGGCAGGGAGAAAAGGATGATACTCTACATCACTGTGCTAAGAAAATTGAGGAAGCACCCAGGTGAGGGGTGGTTCACACCTCATCCTTCCTCTCCCAGCCAGCACTAGAGGCAGGAAGCCAGGATTTCTGACATTAGAGTCCTAAGCTCGCTACCTCAGTGACAGGAAGAATTAAACTCCAGCACCTTCCTGCAAAAATGCACACGGACCCAGACACCGCCCGGCCCCATCTCCTGGGAGCTGCAGGTGGAGGCACGGTAATGGTGGACAGTGTCGGCGGAGGGCAGAGGAGTGGCGAGCTCGAGTGCCCCTCCACAGAATCCCTCGCCCGGACAAGTAGCTGCCAAGGCAACCCGAAGCCGCAGGGCCGGGGACCCCCTGCTCCCCGCCCACGATGGGTACCTTCGAATACTCCTGAGCCAGCTTCTGGTACTTCCCCTGCAACTCTGCCGAGGCCATGGCCTCCCCCGCCCCGTTCAGGCCAGGCTGCCCAGGCCGTTCAACCCACCCCCCGCCCCCAACTCCCCACACGCTCCGGGGTAGGGCTCAGCCCGTGTCTGCTTGCTGGGCCACCGCCGCCGAGACTCCTCCTCCACTTCCGGGTTCGCGGGGCGGGAGGAAGGCGGAGTGGGACCGGAGGCGGAGCGACTACTGGGGGCGGGAAGGCGTCTGACGTCACCGCTCCACCCTCCCGCGCCCGAGGACGTGCGCGCGCAACTTCGCCGGCGTGCCTGGGATCTGGTTCTGGGACCGGGGGCGCCATCTTGACGCATGGTCCAATATGGTGACCTGCAACCGAGAAGGAGGGATTCAAGAGGGGAAGAGAATAGAGAATGCTGAGGGCCTACAGAACGGGCGGGGGACCGAGGAGATGGATGGTGGTTGCGAAGGACAGAGGACCGGAAGAAGAAACATTCGAAGCGCATCAAGAATTCTAGCCACCTCCCCACCTTGGGTCCGGGGTTCCCATAGCAACCGCCTGGCGTTTAATGGTTACATCTTTCAGAACGAGCTTGAAGGGAAAGATTTCTGTATTCTGCCATCTCCTTATCCGGATGTGTGGCACAGGACATGCCCTACACTGTAAACTCTCGGACCTCGCCCAGATTTATAATGCTGTTGCCCCCTGTTCCTAACCGTACAAACCGTCATTTCTTGTGTATTTTTGACTTTGAGATTTCTTTGTGTCGGTTCTTTCCCCTTTTCATCCGCCCACCCCTACCCTCGACGCACACCACATCAGCGTCTCTTTCGGTGGCTTGAATAAAAGACCGTTAGGAAATTTCAGGTGGTGATATCTGCCATGCATGCAGATGGAGTGGACGTTACCCACAAACAAAAATACTAGAGAATTGAAGTAAAAATAAGTTTGCCTGAGATATTTTGTGCCGGTTTTGCTTGAATTAGAAGGCTGCCTCCATTCATTCATTTAAATGTTTTTTAGACAACTATCATAGGCATTGCATTATTGAAGGATTGAAATATTCACTGATAGAGGCATGGATGAATATAGAGCATATGTTTACTGTAAATTACAATGCGTCAGTTAAAGTGAATGACCTAGATCTGTATATATCTGCATATTATCTGTATGCAGAGGGTGTATCAACATAGCAAAACAACATGTTAAATGCAAAAAGCAAATTATGGTGTACTGTAGTATGGAAAGATACATTTTAAAAATAGAAGCAACATTTTTTTTGTTTATAGGAATGCTTACTAAAAATACAGAAACAAGAACTGAAACAATACACATCAAATTCTGGATAATAATAGTCTCTAGTCAGAAAAAGGGAAAGGTGAATGGAATTGGAGAGAGCAAAGCAACAAACTTTATTTTTATTTCTTTAATTTTTTAAAGTAAATATGACAGGATGTTAACATTATCTAGGTAATAGATACAGGGATGTTATACTGGCACTTTAGAATGCTTGAAATTTTCCATGATTTTAAAAAATTATTAGTACCATCTTGGTTTCTTACTTGATTATTCGTAAGCCAGGAATTGTATGGTGAGGGCTGAGTCTATGTTCATTTTCAGCTGTTGTAGTGTGTAAGAGGATTACATACTTTTAAAAATGTTATTTATATTTTTTCTTTTTTTTCTTTCTTTCTTTTTTTTGAGACAAAGTCTTAACTATGTTGCCCTCAGTAGAGTGCCTTGGAATCACATCTCACAGAAACCTCAAGCTCTTGGGTTTAAGCAATTCTCTTGCCTCAGCCTCTCAGGTAGCTGGGAGTACAGGTGCCCACCACAATGCCCAGTTATTTTTTGTTGCAGTTTTCAGTGTTGTTCAGCTGACCCAGGTTGTTTTCAAACTCACCAACCTCAGTGTATGTGGCTGGCACCATAACCACTGTGCTACTGGTGGCAAGCCTATATTTTTCAATTTGCTAATAACCAAATCCTACTGTCCAGAAAACTTTCTGAACAATAAGTTTTAAGATTATGAAGTAACTATTATTAAATAGCTATTTAATTATTATCATTATTATTATTAAATAATCAACTATTATTAAATAGTTTTCCATGGCACCACCAAGTGGCAGAAATAAATATGGTAAGTAAATTTCCATGGTTTGTAAAATATTGGAATTTTCAATTATTAAAAAAAAAAATCACCATTCCAGAAGTAACACTCCAAAGAAAGAATGTGTAACTTCGGACAGAGAGCCTATGTAAGTTTATTTTACTGAATTTAGAAAGGTATTTTTCACTGTCTGTTCAGTTTTGTCAGAGCATTGTTATAAAAATTCCAGTTAATAAATTTGAATACATTAAAATTAAGAATCTCTTTCTCCAAAAACATTACTACGTTAGTGAAAAGGCAAGCCTCAGAATGGATGAAGATACTTGCAACATATACAGGATCCAACAAAAGTAACATCCTTTTGTGCTTGAGTGTGGTATTGTCATGCTACAGAATTACATAATAATGATTTTATAATAAAAGATTGGTATATTTTATTAAGATTTGTATGATTGAATTAACAGTTCATTAAAGAGCGTTATTTGTACATGTAATTCTGTAATATAAAAGTATCATATTCAAGCACAAAAGGGCATTATTTCTGCAGCAACAATATATTCGACAGAGAGCGGTCCCTTATCAAATACCCCTATAAAGGTATTTATAAAAATTGGTACCTTTTAAATACCTTTAAGAGGTATCCAAACCTCTTAAAAATTAATAAGAAACAAGGCAACCAAATAAAAAAGAGTCAAGAGATTTCAAGAGGCGCTAAACAATGGAAGACAGATATAGATCAACAAACATGCAAAAGTGTGTTTGTTGTAACACACTTGTAATCAGAAGGAACTGAAATTAAAACCACACTGAGATGCTGCTGCATACCCACACAAACGACTAAAATTAAAAAGACTGACGAGTGTTAGCACATGGAACAAGAGAAACACACACAAAATGCTATGGGAATGTAAATGAAGTCATTTACAAAAAGAAGTTGGTGTTATCTATGCACTTGATAAATGCTCATGATCTAGGAATTCTACTCTTATATATTTCTAGTAAAAATGTATGCATGGCTTGGCGCCCATAGCTCAGTGAGTAGGGTGCCAGCCACATTCACCAGGGCTGCTGGGTGGTGGGTTTGAACCCAGCCCAGGCCTGCTAAACAACAATGACAACTCCAACCAAAAAAAAGCCGAGCATTGTGGTGGGCACCTGTAGTCCCAGCTACTCGGGAGGCTGAGGCAAAGGAATCTCTTAAGCCCAAGAGTATGAGGTTGCTGTGAGCTATGATGCCATGGTACTCTACTAGAGGGCAACATAATGAGACTCTCAAAAAAAAAAAAGTACGCATGTATTTGTCAAGAATATTCATAGCAGCATTATCCACAATAGCAAAAAAAACTCCAAATGTTCTATCAACAGAATGGATAGGTAGATGACTATACATTCATACTATGAAATACTAAACAACAATGAAAAAGACAACTATGCTCGGCGCCTGTGGCTCAATGGGCTAAGGCGCCAGCCACGTACACCTGAGCTGGCGGGTTTGAATCTAGCCCGGGCCTGCCAAACAACAATGACGGCTGCAACCAAAAAATGGCCGGGCGTTGTGGCGGGCGCCTTTAATCCCAGCTACTTGGGAGGCGGAGGCAAGAGATTGGCTTGAGCTCAGGAATTGGAGGTTGCTGTGAGCTGTGATGCCATAGCACTCTACCTAGGGTAACAGCTTGAGGCTCTGTCTCAAAAAAAAAAAAGAAAAGAAAAGAAAAAGACAACTACAGGTACAGTAGTTTTTTTGGATAAATCTAAAAAAGAAAACAATTCAGAACAAAAGAAGCTAGATCGAAATACACATATGCACACGCACATGCATAGGTCACTAGGAAAGTTTGGAAACACACTGGAATAATGGTCCATTATTCCACTTCCAAGAAACAAGTCAACAGCATCCTTTCTGATTCACCAGTGCAAGTTTCAACTTGCTTGGCTTATTGGTGGTGCTGCTAGGGTTTCATTTGTTTCCATCCCCAGGGATTTTATGTTTCTTGATTTTTATGTATCTTAAAACCTTCATAATGACCCATGTGTGTATGTAGTATGTCTTCATTTATTTAGTGATCAAAAAATGGCAGAACTCAAAGATTCAAGGATGCATGCTCGGATAATAAAGGAAGTGATAACTATAAAAGTTTAGAGTGTGATTACACTAGGGGAGGAAGGAAATGGTAAGTACCAGGAGGGGGCTTAAAAATGTCCTGTTTCTTGCCTGTGTGATGGTGATGAAGGTGTTGACTTTGTGATGTACATTTTTGTTTTGTGCAGTTTTTTGTGTCAGTTTTACATTTCACAACAACAAACTTTTTTCTAAATCTTGATTGTCTCATGTTTGCCAACAATAGTTCTCAATCTATAAACACGGTGTACTTATGGGAAATGGTGAAAATGAAACTTGCTTGGAATTATCATAAATATGCAAGTGCTGGGATAATCATTAAAACATGTGAAAACATACTGTTTGGTTTTTGTTTTTTTCAGTTGCAGGTGTCAGAAACTAAATTTCCAGTTTTCTTGGAATCAAAGAGGAAATTTGGTGGAAGGATATGTGGACATCTCACAGAACAACAGGAAGTTGTGCAGGACCTCAGGCACAACTTGGAGCAGAGATCTGAGTGTTTCTGCAGCTACCACACTGTCTCTGCCTCTTCCTGTAAGTCCGTTTCTACCTATGTGGGGTAGCAAGCATAGTTGCAGGTCCTATGCCTCCCATCTCATAGTTTTACCTCCTTTGCCTCCAGAGAGGAGCTAGGTTGTTTACTTAGTTCTACTTTGAAAAAATCCCAAGGATTTTTCTGATTGGCTTCTCCTGGGTCAGGTGTCCTATCCCTGGGATACTCAGCTCTGGAATGAGATCTTAGTTACACAGGACAAGCAGGTCAGCGAGGAAAAACCATGGAGCTGGCCATGACCAAGCCAAAGGAGACTAGATCAATCATTCCCCAAATGAAAACTTCTGTGGAAGATGCCAGCAGGATAAGCAAAGGGCTAGTGAGAGCCAGAAAGCAGCATTAGGACCTGCTTGTGGATTCTAGGGCCCCCGCTCTGCCTTTGAGGACAGACACCTAGAAGCTATCTCAGGAGGTGACAGGGAAGGGACATAACAAATGAGTGTTATGTGAAAAGAAGGATTGTTGTAAACCAAAGGAAAACTCTTTTCAGGAAAGACCACGATATCATTCATTGATGAGTTGGGCTTTTCCCTTCTAGTGGAATGGAGACTTTTCAGCAAGATTAGATCTGTCATAGAGAACAGAAAGGCTCTGTTTTCTCTGCACCCCTAGGCATAGTATAAATCCATTATGGTCACACAGCATGAGCAAGAAGAAAGCTTTGTTTGCGTTGTTCTTACACCACCCTAAACGATAGATCTGGCATAGAATAGGACTTGGTGGCTTCATTATGCATCATGGAGGGATAATGACAGAGAACACAGTTTACCATACAGGAAACCTCCCAAGATAAAGTTGGACCTTGGGGCCAAAAAGGGGACTAAGACAGGAACCATCCAGGTCCTGCCTGGAAAGGGACCTCATCTTTATATGGAGAATGTTAGACACACAAAGATTGGACACTTTTGAGCCATGCGGCCGGGGAGTGAGTAGGTGGAGCACTGTAATGGGTTACATGCCTATTGCGTTATTTAGAATGGCTGAGATTAAAGTGACATACTGAGTGAACTTCGGGAGCCCATGCATTTTGGCGGTCTCAAGTCTTTGTTAAAATTGAAGAGCAGCTCCTGATATGAGAACTATTCTAAATGCAATGCCATTCCCTAAATAATGTACCAAATCTAATAGTGAGAGATTCATATATGAATACATTGCACATTTGACCTCTCACATCTCTAAAAATTAATGGAGGCAAAACTCAGATCTTATTGAATTACAGCAGGTCTGGTGTGCAGTGTTTACTGTCAATCCCCATTATTCATGAACTCTGTATCTGTGAATCTGCCAACTCACTAAAATTTATTTACAACCCCCAAACCAATACAGCACCTTTGTGGTCATCTATAGATATGCACAGAGCAGTGAAAGGTTTGAGTCACCCAGAGCCCATGTTCTCAGTGAGGTCAAAGAAGACGAAGCTTGCCATTGTGTTTCAATTCTCATACTGTAAACACGTGAATTTTTTGCTGGTCTATTTAGTGCCACATTGTTCGTATTTTTGTTGGTGATTTTACTGTTTAAAATGATCCACAGGTATAGTGGTGAAGAGTTATCTAGTGCTCCTAAGTGCAAGAAGGCTGTGATATGCCTTCTGGAGAAATAAAGATGTATGATAAGCTTAGTTCAGAGGTGAGTCACAGTGCTGTTGACCATTAGTTCAATGTTAATGAGTTAACAATAAACATTAAATAAGATGTCTTTAGGCTCGGCGCCTGTGGCTCAACAAGGTAAGGCACCAGCCACATACACCTGAGCTGGCGGTTTGAATCCAGCCCCGGGGCCCGCCAAACAACAATGATGGCTACAACCAAAAAATGGCCAGGCGTTGTGGTGGACATCTGTAGTCCCAGCTACTTGAGAGACAGAGGCAGGAGACTCACTTAACCCCAAGAATTGGAGGTTACTGTGAGCTGTGATGCCACAGCACTCTATCCAGGGTGACAGCTTGAGGCTCTCTCTCTCAAAAAATAAATAAATAAGATGTCTTTAAAAAGAAATGCACATTAAGCTATATATCAATCAGTTGATAAAAAGGTTGTTACCAGAGGCTCACAGGGTAGCCCTGTACACATATTTTCCTATTTGCTACAATTTATAATTAATTCTTCTAAAATAAATTAGAAGTGAGCTATTGTAAGTAATGAGAATCAACTGTGTTTACAAGGAGAACAATGTCAAACTTTTCTTGGCCATACTGACAATGAATGCCATTAGTAAAGTCACATGTTTACTATCTTGGCTACAGGACATATTTCCCATGTTTACACACATCTGAAATTCAAGGGCTTCTTTGAAGCTTCACAGCTCTCTCCATGCCCTTTAAATCATACATGCTACTTCATAGTAACTTGCTGTATGCTGCAGCTACTACAGTGACACTGGAAAACCAGCTGGCCACATTAGCACCTCCCCAAACAGTCACCAGGATAACTAAGCAAAAATTTTCACTGCCCTGGTTTCCCAATCCTCATGGCTGGTCACCATCCTTGATTTCTGGGATAATGAACAATGAAGAGTGTTTATATGGGTGTATATACAAGAAGAATGGAGAAAGGCCAGTGGTGGGCCTTTTATTACAACATACTATCCTTATCATTATTTTTATTTTTAATCCATGAGATAATGCATATCAGTCTATCATGAAATGAAAGGAAAACGGGCGGCGCCTGTGGCTCAGTGAGTAGGGCGCCGGCCCCATATGCCAGAGGTGGTGAGTTCAAGCCCAACCCCGGCCAAAAACTGCAAAAAAAAAAAAAAAAAAAAAAAAAAGAAAGGAAAGGAAAACGGGGAGAGGGTGGACAGGGAAGATAAGAAATTTCCTTCACATGATTTTCTGTTGAGCCTCTAGCTCCAAAGTTCACATTTAGTAATAAGAGCTCAGTGAAGCAAAAATCTGAACAAAATCTGATGATGTGCAACTTTGAGGAGTCCAACTAAAAATAGGTGTTCTGCACGTTGAAGTTTCGCAACTCCTTCCTTGCACCGGGCCCCATTGCTTTCCCAATATCTGTTATAGCAAGATGGAAAACCAACCGAAAAAGCATGGTGTCCTGATCTGCCTTACAGCAGACACAGCAGGACCAAAAGTAGAACCCTGAACCTCTGCCTGTATTGCAGATTGTGTTTCCTTTTCTTTTCTTTTTTTTTTTTTGAGATAGAGTCTCAAGCTGTCCCCCTGGGTAGAGTGCCGTGGCATCACAGCTCACAATGCCTGGCTGTTTTGTTGTTATTGTTGTGGTTGTAGTTGTCATTATTGTTTGGCAGGCCTAGGATGGTTCAAACCTGCCAGTCCCAGTGTATGTGGCCAGCACCCTGGCTGCTGAGCAGTAGGCAGTGAGCCTAGAAATAGTACTGTTATCTGACAGACCAAAATAGATGCTTCTATTTGAACTAATATGGACTACAAGGCCCCTAAGATATTCAAAACAAAGTTACCTGTGGGTTGAGGGTTCAGAGCCCAGTTTGCATACCCAATTTCTAAATTCCTTCAGCTAGACTCTCTAACAATGGGAGCTGTCAACTCTGATTTACAACCAGACTACTACAACTCGGATGGGACAGAGGACCAGCCTCACAAACATTCTTTTCTGATAAGCAATTGCAACCCCTAAGCCAGTTTCAACCAGCTTATAGAGGCTGCGCACAAACCCTCTTTGTGTCCTATAGATCATCTTTTGATGTAACGAGCCAAATTCCACCTCATTTTAATGCTAAACCCCATCCAGAGTGAACATGAGATGTGTGCTACACATATGTACCCATTGTGCAAGTGTGGGCTGCCTTCATAAATATGTATGGGTTTTCCCCGCAGACCTGCTCAGTATGCATGATACCACCCCTGGGAGGCATTAAACCCAACCTGTCCCTCCCCTCTTCAAAGAGAGAGCACCTTTGGTCTGCACTGGAGACTTTCTCTTCCCGATCTGCAAACTGATATCGGCAGTAAAGCTCTCCTTTCTACTATTTAGCCATCCTGGTGGACAACTGTACTAATCCTGAGGCCTCACCTGAAGCTACCGGTTGACTGAAAAATGGCCTAACTGTTCTCCCTGACTCTCCTTCTTTGCCATAGATTAGTAGCTCCATAGTTTAAAAATGGCTTTCTATTTCCCCAGGAAAAGGCTGAATGCTTGTCCCCATCTCCCTTTCTTACAGTAAGGTCTGATTTTCTTTGTGCACACCCCTCCCTTGCTTTAAATGCCTTCCCCACTTCCCATCGCCTCCATAGATCCTTCTCAAACATTACCTCTGTCTCTTTCTCCCAGTCATCCTTTCTCTGATGTCCTTCAGCATTTTAAAAATCTAGACCATTATGGAAACTTACTTCCTCTTATACCATGTTTAGTCATGTGCCCTCAACTAAACGGCAAGACCCTGGCCTCCCCGGTCTCTCTTCCTTTCATGTTCTTCCTCCATTGCCCTCTCCAAGCTTCCTGTCTTCCCCTTCCCAAGACTCTTGGTTCTATTCTAGAAGCCCAGCAGTGGTCCTTTTCCATGAACCCTGTAGACTCTTTTGCCTTTCATAGCAAAGTGCTTATGAGGTAATTGATTTTTAATTTTTTGCTAATGTTGACTGCATCTCAAAGATTAACTTCTGTGCTTATAAAGCCACCAAGACTCTCCTTTACTTTCACTTGTCAAGGACCACCCTCTCCACCCAGGGAAGGAAAGACAATGGTACAGAAAAAAAAAAATCTGACTTGTCACATACATGGTATATGTATTTACACAGCGCTGAATTTCAAGGAAGAGTGTTATGCAGTATGTCTTTCCCAAGCCAATCCATTGGTAGCTTCCAAAGTTGTTTGCTGTTCTCCAAGTCCACTGCCTGGAAAAGCCTCCCAACTGGTTTCCCCACTTCTGTTCTCACCCAGCTACTGTCCTTTCTCCATACTGAGCAGGTGATTATTTAAAGTATTTCACTCTTCTTAAAACTCTCGTGATTCCCAGGGTACTTAGAATAAAATTCACATTCCTAACCATGGCTGATACGTATGTGGTTCCTACAACCTCCCCACTTCGTGTGACAGCTACCTATTGCTGCATAACAAACCACCTCAATACATGGTACTTCCAGCAGCAATACTTCAGTATTTCTCATGAGTCTTTAGGTTTTTCTGTTGGTCTCGCCTAAGGTCACTCATACAGCCACAGACATCCTGTTGGCACAAGTGTGGCTGCAAGGTCTGAATGTCTCATTTACCTGCGGGCAATTGGTGTGGACTGTGACCTGGGCTCCTCAGTTATTCCCCTTGTGGCCACTTGTCCTCCAGTAAGTTAGGCCGAACTTCACAAAATGGTGGGGTTTCAAGAGGATGATGAAAGCAAAGCTTTAAGGCCTCTTAAGGTCTAGCTCCTGGAACTGTTTGTCACTGCTGCCATTTTCTTTTTTTTTTTTTTTTTTGGAGACAGAGCCTCAAGCTGTCACCCTGGATAGAGTGCTATGGCATCAGAGCTCACAGCAACCTCCAATTCCTGGGCTCAAGCGAGTCTCTTGCCTCCGCCTCCCAAGTAGCTGGGACCACAGGCGCCCACCACAACACCCGGCCATTGTTTTTGTTTTTTTGGTTGCAGGCGTCATTGTTGTTTGGCAG
>CAUYON010091788.1:0-17898 GCA_963573935.1 Arctocebus calabarensis
TTTGGTCTTCAGGATATATACCCAATAAAGGAATTATAGGATCGAATGGCAGATCTATTTTTAGATCTCTAAGTATTCTCCAAATATCTTTCCAAAAGGAATGTACTAGTTTGCATTCCCACCAACAGTGTAGAAGTGGTCCTCTTTCTTCACATCCACGCCAACATCTCTGGTTTTGGGCTTTTGTTATGTGGGCTAATCTTACTGGGGTTAGATGATATCTTGAAGTAGTTTTGATTTGCATTTCTCTGATCATTAAGGATGATGAGCATTTCTTCATGTGTCTGTAGGCCATGCACCTGTCGTCTTTAGAGATGCTGGCAATTTGTGTTAAGTAAAACTCCCCGACCTCTTCCTGAGTTTGCATCTGAAAAATAAATAATCCAGATCAACATGTCAGACCGGCAAGGCTTTTCCATGTGGTCAGATGCTGCTGACTTAAACCGAGTCACAGGACATTAGTCAGGGTTCTCCAGAGAAACACAACCAATAGATATATATGAATATATCAAAGGAGATTTATTGTGAGAATTACCTGCTGGAGAACCAGGAAAGCTGGTGGTGTAATTTGGTTGTAAGCTGAAGTTACGGGTGAGAATTGGGGTGGGTGTGAGGGCAGCTGCTTGTGTATGTCCTGGGGTCTGAAAGTCAGAGAATGGGAAACTCTGATGTTTCTGGGAGGAAAAGAATAGAAGGAGAATTTTTGTCTTTGGCCTTTTTGTTCTGTGAAGGTCCTAAACAAACGGGATGCTGACCACTCACCTCTGAGAGGGTGATATTCTTTACTCAATTGACTGATTTAAATGCTAATCCCTTCCGATACACTCTCACAAACACACTCAGAAACAATGTTTGACTGGCTATCTCGGTGCCCCTAGCCAAGTTGATGTATAAAATTAACCGTTCCACACACACTCTCATAATTTTATCCAACTAAATAGTGCGTTTCTACAATATTTGGCGTAAGGTACAATGTGTTTGGAGCTCATTTAATTCTCATAAGGAATATGTGAGATGGGCATTATTTTTATTATTATTTTTGTTGCTGTTTACAAGTGATTAAATAGTAGTGTCACTGACCTCTGAGTGGAGATTTTTCCAAGTTCTTAGTGATCCTCGGGAAAAGAATTTTAGGTTGTACAGCGTTAGCCAAGCAAGTGACAGCTTTTTATTGAAAGTGAAATTATGTACTTCTCCCAGTAGAAGTGATTTTCCATCTTTTGTATCTTACTAATTGA
The DNA here is from genome assembly GCA_963573935.1 of Arctocebus calabarensis. Taxonomy (NCBI): domain Eukaryota; kingdom Metazoa; phylum Chordata; class Mammalia; order Primates; family Lorisidae; genus Arctocebus; species Arctocebus calabarensis. The sequence goes on from CAUYON010091788.1 coordinate 1,239, forward strand.
TGGGAGGAACATTCAAGGTCAAGGGGTGGGCTTTTTCTATTTGAGTAGTTCATTCTTAGGATCGCGTTCCCTCCCATCCCGGTGATTTCCAGGGCAGTGGAAGTTTAGACCCGCAATGTAAATAGGATTATAATTGCCCCTGTTTGTGTAAGGGGACATAGACTCTGGCAAGCTAGTTGCAGCCGGTTCTGGTTTGCCATTGTCAGTCCTTCCAGAGGGCGCCTGCTCACGGATTATTCACTTTAACACCCACACCCGGACTTTAGTCCCCTGCCGCTGCGTCCCCCACTCTCATAGAGTAAGAGTCACCAAGTCACCAAGGACATCCAGCTAATGGTGCTGAATTAGTAAGAGCTGAGCCTTGTCTCTGACTCTCCACGGGGCTCAGTTCTCCGACTGCCTCAACCTCCCCATTTACTGAATTACCTCAGGTGATATTACATATTACGAGCCATGTTTTCGACTCCATGTACCTAACATAAAAAACTTGTGACAGAAAGACTTAGACATGTGCCCTCTATAAAATTTTCCAGTTTATATCTATAAATAAGCTTGGAACAAACTATGCATAAAACATTTCATGAATAATTGATATGATATGTAGGTAAATCCACATGCTAGCTGAAGGGTCAGAGTATTTTATGGGTTTTTTTTTTTTTTTTTAAGTCTGAGGGAGATTAAATTTTCAAGGAAAATTTTTTGAGACAAGCACATGTGCCCTAGTCATTTTGCAGTCTTGGAAACACATGCTTATTCTGGCAGCTTCCCTGGTTGGGTGGTACTATTGAAGATTAGGCAACTAGGACAACACACGTGAACGTAATTCCAGTGGGTACCACACAGCATTCTTAAAATTGGAAACTCATGAAAGCCTCTGTGCTCAGTATGGACTTGGTGATTTCCCCATTCTCTGGCATCCTCTCCAGGCAATATTCAGAGGTCGTAGGATGGAGTTAGAAGCACACGAGAGACAGGTGCTGATATCCTGATGGCGGTGTGTGTGAATGTGCCCACGTATGTGAGTGTGTAACTTTTATAACATTGTTCAAAGACTTTGGGAATTGTCTTCACACTTACATAATAAAGACATTTTCGAAAAGCCAGTCAGTATTGTAGCTTATCTGGGACTCATTGTATCTAGTTTTACATCTCTTAAATGAAATAATAAAAGAGAAAAGAAAATCCTTTTTCCTCAGATGAAGCATCGAATCTCAAAAAGGATTTCAGAGCACAGGATCTGAAAAATATTAATTCTGTTGCAATGTTCTGTTTCATAAGATACGTAACAGACATAGAGATCATTCAGGGAAACAGTTTTCTAAAGAAGACATACACGTATTTATTTGCTCACTTATTTGTTATTTTATTTCATTCTCAAATAATTTATAGAGCTCAAATTAGGTAACAGTGTGCTAGTTATTAATGCTTAAAAGACAGACAAGACAGGCTGTTAGACTTTGAAAGGGTTATGGTTTCAAAAGGGAGATAGAAATATAAGGGAACAACTGTAAGGAGTGGTTAGTTACGATGCCTCTCTGTACAAAATACGTTTGGCAACATTTCCCATGTCAGGATGAATATTTCCTAAACATCATCTTCAATGTTTGCATAATACAATGCTAAGTAAATATTTCATCAGGGTCCTGAGCATTTCTAAACTTTTGGAAATTTAGGTTTTAAACCTAGTATTATACTACTAAAACGATATTCCAGCGAACATTTTTTTTTACTTGCATTTTATCTTGGAATAGATATTTGGAAGAGCTATTTCAGAGTCAATGTATACAAAAATATGAAGACTCATGTAGTATAAATCATTTTGCTTAAATTTTATAGATTTATGGCCCCCTAAAATATATATGAAGTCCTAGTGTCACTGAATCTTTGGCCAATATTATACTGTAAATTGTACATAATATCTATCTATATTATATTACTATTTGTAAAAATGCTTGAAATCTTGAAAATAAAAATGATATTTCAAATGTAATTCTATTTCTTATTTGGTAAATTGCCTTTGTTTGTTCTTTGCTGTATTCTTTACCAAGCTATTAATAATTTTCTTATTGGTTGCATGAATTCTTTATGCATTCACAAAACTAAACTTTGACCATCATATGCGCTTCAACTGTTTTTATTCTCTATGAACCCCCAGAAACCAAACTGCACAAAGCAAAATATTGATGTTATCCCTAAAATGTGTGGAGAGCACAGAGAATAACGTGTGTGCTGACTGATACCTGGTCGTGCTGGTGGGGAACAGAGCACGGCACTGGGCACTTTCCATTGCGATGCGTGTGGATGAAGAAATTACAATTGCAGTGTTTTCAGAGACCAAAAAGGTTGCCATGTGTTGGGAATATGCTTCTATACTCAACATTTCTGCAAAGTTGGCGTAACTACTCTACCGCACCTGTGTGAGTAAACGCAAGACCTCTCGGCTCCTCATTCGTCCGCCTGTCATGGAAACACACTTCTGTGTTTGGAGAGCTCCCTGTCTTTATGGTTAGGGGGCTGGATGGGGGAGGCAGGGTATTTTTTTTTGAGACAGAGCCTCAAGTTGTCACCCTGGATAGAGTGCTGTGGCATCACAGCTCATAGCAACCTCCAGTTCCTGGGCTCAAGTGAGTCTCTTGCCTCCACCTCCCAAGTATCTGGGACTACAGGCGCCCGCCACAACGCCTGGCCATTTTTTGGCTGCAGCCGTCATTGTTTTTTGGCAGGCCAGGCTGGATTCGAACCCGCCAGCTCAGGTGTATGTGGCTGGCAGCTTAGCCTGGTGAGCCACAGGCGCCAAGCCAGGTATTTTTCTTATTAAGTAACCCACCCCCTTATTTGCGGCAGGGCTGTGGCATCTGACCCCGGCTCCACCCCTCAGGCTCTGTCTCACAGGAAGCTGGGCAGTGGGCAGTGGGAGCTACAGGGTCCTGTAGCAGCGTCAGAACCGTCTGTCCTGCCCAGCACCCCACTAAAGGCAGAGCAGCGGCGTGGACTGTGAAACCCCAAGTCAGCAGGAGCAGCAGGGTCTTTGGGTTGTGATTTGTGAGTCATGGCTTTTCCTTTTTCTTCTTTTCTTTTTTGTTCATTTTCTCATCCAGGTCCTCTGGGATTCTTGGTGACTATCTCAGGTGCTGTTCACTTAAATTTATTCTTTCTTAAACTCAAAACACCAAGAGGTGCTATTGCTTGCAGTTAAACAGCTTGGCGAATGCAGATTCTGTTGTCACGTGACACACAGAAGCACTGAGCAATAATGAATGCCACTCATTCATAGCTGTGAGACGTCGACATACCAAGATTATGAAACTGCACCGACTTCAACGTGAGTGTACTGTGACGACTTTGCAGACTTATGAGACCTCATATATACTCATTCCACACAAACAGTTCCAAAATTGCTTTAAAGCACGGAGCAAGCACTAGCCTCAGGGAGTAGCTTCCTCAGTGGAGGACTTTCAAGGTGCCTGTACTGATACGCAGCAATGACGCACTAGTACATTTTTTAGGATGAGTTTCCTAACTTAATTGTCAGGCCTTGTGTATGTACACACACACACACACATATCATGCCCCACGTATGTTGAACCATAGATGATGGTGGTCCCTATAAGATAATTATGCTGCACTTTTACTGTACCTTGCCCATTTTTAGGTCTGTTTAGATCCACTTACAGGTGGCATTGTTATAGTTGCCTACAGCATTAAGCCCAGTAACTACTACACAGTAGTATTTGTATCTGTGTATGTGTCCTTTGGTAGCTATGAGAATGCCTAGATCATTTTTTATTATAGATATCAGTGTTCTTGTAACATAAAAACATAAAATAGGGGCAGTAGGGATGTCGTCTAGCCTGGGAGTGGAGCAGGCTGCACCTTGTCGGTTTGTACACACACCTCATGATTTTGCACAGCGATAAAATTTCCTCAAGACACATTTCCCAGAAAGCATCCCTATTGTTAAGTGATGCAAACACATGTTCAATAGAGATGAGTGAGGCTCACACATAAAGAGATGATGAAAGACGTTGTTTGACTATTTCTCTTCTCTGATATCATAATCTTTGTACTGTTTAGTTCATTGGAATGCTGTGAGTTTGGCAAATTCTTTTACACCTCCCTGTAAAAAATCATTAAGGAAATAATTTGTGATGCCTCTAAGGAAAAAAAAAAACTGTTCTTAATAATGCTATAGGAATGATTTATTCAACTTTTCTGGTTAAAATTAACATTAGCTTAATCCAACTAAACATTTGTGTAATAACTAAAACTGGGAAAAGGAGTACGAGGGTTAATTATATATTTTTTCTACAGTTCTATAATTGGTTCATTCATTTTAATTTAGCATTCCTAGGCAAGCTTCTGAATCCCATGGCCCATCTACTGTGTGTCTAGAATTGACCACACTTCTCTGGCTTCCTCTAAAGTTCTCACCCTTGGAGTCAAGCATGGTAGGCACAGCGGGGCACCATGAGTAATTACTAGATTAATACTAAAAGAAAATGCACTTGGAAATGCCTTTCTCTGGTGGAGTTCTTTCTGTGTATGTGTCCTTTGGTAGCTATGAGAATGCCTAGATCATTTTTTATTATAGATATCAGTGTTCTTGTAACATAAAAACATAAAATATGACTGGATGGTTAGTTTGGGGTATACTAGTCTCCCCTTTTCTGTAGGGGATACATTCCAAAACCCCCATGTATGTGTAAAACCCTGCATAGTAGGGAACTCCACATGTAATGGTGAAAGGGGTACTTATTACTTAGATAAAGGAAGTGTGGGGCGGTGGATAAGGCTCAGTGGGTGGGGCACTGGCCCCATATACCGAGGGTGGTCAAATTGCAACAACAACTACAAAAACAAAAATAGCCAGGCATTGTGGCAGGTGCCTGTAGTTCCAGCTATTCGAGAGCTGAAGCAAGAGAATCACCTAGATTCTTCATCATCTTCCAAGAGCTGGAAGTTGCTATGAGCTATGACGCCACAGCACTGTACTGAGGGTGATAAAATGAGACTCTGTCTCTACAAAAAAGAAAGAAAGTATGCATATGAGTAACAATGCTATGTTAAAGCATTTGTAGCAGCAGTTCTCAGCTGTATTAAAGGGCTTCAGCATTAGGAAGGTTGAGAACCACTGGTTTATAGGAACATGGTGACCTGACCTACCCATCTGAAGTTAACTAACGAAAAGCAAAGATAGTTTACAAGCTCCTCACACCTTCACTGAGGCCCAGGTGTCTGTAGTCCTATGTGGGTTGCCTCCTACAACACTCTTCTTCCTTCCCTTATTGTGAAAGGGCCCTGAAGTTATGGTAAGTTAACATGGTCCTTAGGACATCAATCTGCCATCTTCTTGGTTTGCTGGCACTCCAAATTAAAGTTGCCTTCCTTTCCCCAACACCTGGTCCCTCAATTTAGTGGCTGTTTTGCAGTGAGTGTTATTAGCTTTGATTAGACTTACTGTGTTTCTTTTGATACTTACCTATGATTAAGTTTAGTTTACATTATAAATAAGGGATAAAAAGAGATTAACAACAATAACTAATGATAACATATAATAATTGTACCAATATGTTATAATAAAACTTACATGAATGTGATCTGTCTGTCTTTCAAACTATCTTTTTTCTTTTTTTTTGAGACAGAGTTTCACTATGTCACCCTCGGTAGAGTGCTGTGACATCACAGCTCACAGCAACCTCCAGCTCTTGGGCTTAGGTGATTCACTTGGCTCAGCCTCCTGAGTAGCTGGGACTATAGTCGTCCACCCCAATGCACTGCTATTTTTTTTTTTAATTGAAGTTTGGCCGGGGCCAGGTTTGAACCCTCCAACCTCGGTAGATGGAGCTGACACCCTACTCACTGAGCCACAGGTGCTGCTATACTACAGGTAAGGAACACTCGGAAGGTGAAACTACCAATAAAGGGCAACTTCAACAATTTTCTTTACTCAAAAATATAACACTTTTTCTTACTTAGTTTTATTTATTTATTTTTGTTACCTTTTGTAATTTTAGCACATGGAGTACATTTACACAGAATTCTGGTAATGTTATATTTCAAAATCTTCTCTTCATTTATCCTAATAATCTACAGTCTAAATATTTATCAGTCTAAGTTCTGAATCAAATGCAAATGTATTTGAAGGAGCTAAGTGTTGCCTCCTGGAATGAAATTTCAATGTACAGGAGAAATACAAGGAGCATGTTATTTGTTAATGGCTGTTAATGTCTCCTAAGTGCACAGACATTAGAAGAATTACTGCCTTGTTTTGAAGTGTCAACAGAGGATTATCTTTTCATATGTAGATTAGTATTTTCTGCTTGGACTGTGGTAGTATTCAATTTGCACTAACACATTTTCTGCAGTTTTCATTCTTCCCAGGTCAGTGCATTGTAACTCAGTAGGCTGTCAGACAGGTGTCAACGGCTTGAGGCCCACTGTGCCCTGAATATGCTTGGGAGATCCTGTTGAGGTTCTCCTGGACCCCAACCTAGGATAGTGGTCAGCAAGGGAGACAGTGCTGGGGAAATCATGAGGCTTTACACCAATCTTACAGTTTGCAGCACAAAGCCTGGAAGCCTGGAAGGGCCGACACTGTCTCACGTACCCAGCAGCAGCCTGAAAACAATGCAGCACCTTGTCCTGCTTCTCCGAGTCCTTTTGTTGGGTAACGTGATGGGGTGCACATATAAGAGGGCACCCAGAGGGCACAGCAGGTAGTAGTCAAGGTCAGAAATGAGAGAGGGGCCATGACAGCCCCCAGGGAGGCTGGGTGAAGGGCACACAGAGACATAGGGTAATGGAACGTCTGAAGCGGCCAGACAACTAATACAGGGAGAAGAGAAAGCTGGGAAACGAGTTTGAACTTTTGAGCCATCCTAACTTTTCTAACTTAACTCCCCTGGCCTGTCGATTCCCCACACAGGGATAGCCAGGTAAACGTCCTCCTGACTGGGCACGTCACCCTGAGTTGGAAGATACCTGAGGAATTCAGCCTGTCCACCACTCACATGTCCCCCATTTTATTTATTTAAATGGGCTGTTTTTCAGGTTCAAGGAAGGTACTAGAAATAAGGGGAAGAAAACGAATACAAAAGAAACAGTGTGCTATATGACCACATTTGTCTGTCCATGTTAGAAAGTCTTTGGGACATTGGTTGGTTTTTATCTCCAGGGAATTCACTTATCAGCTCCATTCCCATGTTAACTCAGCGTAACAACTTAATGTGACAACTCAAGCCCTTATGACTCAAGCCAGTCCAAAATCGCCATACTAGCTTAGCTGTATCTGCCTCCTCGTGTCTAACTGCCTAATTTAACATTTCCCCTCTGATTTGCAGAGCCCAATTCTTTGCAAATAGCGACATTACCTGCTCTGACTGTTCTTCACTGAGAAGGGGCAGTGTGAGCAGTGGGCTCTGCAGTCAGCTGTTTATCAGGGTGGGCATAGATGTCCATCCAGAGCCCGCAGTAGGAGGGGTGCAGTTGTTTGTAAGCATGGTTGTTTTTAAACAAGTGGATGTCTGGTTGATGTAACTGTTTGTACCCAATAGAGACCAGCCTCAGCCAGTGGATAGCCTGTACATGAGAACAAATAAATTTTGTTATATAGTTCAAACTATAGGACTTGAAAATTAGAACTGGTTAATATCTGACACTTTCTCTCTGACTACCTTTTTAATATAAACAGAAGGGAAGAAATCAAGTTCTGGAGTATAATATGAATTAAAAGAATTCATTTGTTAAGAATATGCCCAGTTACTGCAAGAGCAGGACAGAGCAGGACCAATTAAAAAAGAAAGGTGGCTGTTGTTTTAAAAAGTAAAGAGATTCCTCCCTTTTTTCTTTACCTTCAAATGAGTAATTGACCTTGGGTCTTCTGCTGAGGGCTGGCACTTTATTTCAAGGATACCCATGACATAGCAACCACAGGTTTTAGCAGGCAAAAAGATAGAAAAAGAGTTTAACAAACTTTGCATTAACTGTATGCTGGTAGATTGACCCTTTAAATTCTGGATTTTGATGAATTTTTCATTACTTTAAACAAACATGTGTATAATAACAGAAATCTAAAAAGCTTCAAACATATGCATTATAAACTGAGAGCAGAAAACTTTGTTGTTTTAACTAGAGATTTCCTTTTGATCATAACCAACTTAATCACAAAATTCTTTCTAAATTCTCCTTCACAAACTTTTATGACTTACACAATCTTTCAACACTTTAATATCTTCCATTTTTGTATTAAATCTTCTTTCTTAAAACCCCAGTTACTTAAAGACAAACAGTTTTCGCACAAGATTCCTTCCTATACAAATTATTCTCTTTTCTTTTATCTTTCCTTACTAAAAGTGTATCTTCATACCCATGTCTTACTATACATTTCCTTCTTACTGGTTCCTGTCATTTTAACCCCAAACTCAGAAAAAAAAGGGAAAAGAAAGTTGTGTATAGTCTCAGTGAAGCGTCTCTAAAAGCCTGCAAAATAGAAGAAGTTGAGTGTTTAACTTCATGTAAGATGTTTGAACACTGAGGTAGGGAAATTCACCTTGATCTCTCAATGACAGGAAAGTTGAGGAATGCATGAGGAGTTGTTTTTTACCTTCCACTCTAGAGATGAGATAGGCGAGGAAAACAGAGGTGCTAAAATTTAGGAAGAGCAGAAGAAGCAGTTTGGTGTTATTAAGTTCAGTTTGCTTACCCGAGCCCAGTCATTCCAGGGTGATAAAGTTAAGCTTGTTCCGAGGCTGGGGTCTGTCCTGTGCAGCAGTCTTAGTGAGTGTTCCGTGAGCGCGGAGGATGTGGCCCCGGGGGCCCTGCCCGTTCTGGTTGGGAGCTGAACTCCGAAAACATTTCTCTCCAGGACCCTGCTGGCTGGAGAGGGAACAGGTGCAGTCCCACAGCAGGGCACATTCGTGGTGTCTTCTTGCCTGAGCCCCTAAGGTACTTCTGCCTCTGAAAATTTTCTACCACGGGGTTACCCACCGTCTGAGAAGGTTTTTCTTTTTGCTGCTGGCCCATCTTCTCGCTTCCTTCTCTCTGTTACCGTCTGGTTGTCAAAGACCTTGAATGTCAGGTTTGGAATTCTGGTTGTGGAGTTGGAGGCTGCTTTATAAGCTTTTGGAGTTTGTCCCAAATACCCGAAACCAAGTTGGAGATAAGGAGCACGGCCAGGATCGACTGTCTCTCTCCAGTGTCAGGACTAAGATTAGGAAGGAGGGAGGCAAAGGAGACACTTCATCTGGAGAGTGAAGACCGTGAGAGTGGGAGAGTGTAGGTTAGAAAGTCCAATAAGCTGAGTCCTCAGCAGAGAAAGCAGTCGAAAGAAAGCCGTGAAAATAAAGGCAAACACTTCCTCCTGGCTGGCCTCCTGGAGAAACTGAGTACTGGGTGTGGTGGGGTATAGGAGTAGGGTGGGCACCACACAGAAGGCAGGGAAGGAGTGGAAAGGAAGGGAAGAGCAGATGACACAGGAGGAGAACGAAGCTCACAGGCCTTAAACAGGAATGGTGATCCCAGCGGCAGTCGGGGAGGGCCCACTGCTCTCTCCTCACTCACGATGAGCAACCGGTGGTTCCCTACCCACCTGGGTCTCCGTGGGAACCCGTCACCTCCTCCTCCTCCCTGGGGCTGACCGACTTAGTCCCTGTTCCGGCGCCATTGGTTGGGCATCTAGTGGACCCCACCCCGGGACAGTGGTCAGCAATGGGGACAGTGCTGGGGAGATCATGAGACTTTACCAATCTTATAGCTCAAAGCCTGGAAGCCTGGAAGGGCAGACGTTTCTTCATGTGCCAAGCAGCAGCCGGGACACAATGCAGCACCCGGTCCTGCTTCTCAGGAGCAGCTTTACCAGGGACGTAACAAAGTACATGAGAGAACGCAGGGCGGTCAAGTTCACAGCCCCCAGGAAGGTCGGGGAGGGTAAACAGGCATGTAGGGTAATGGAAGATCTGGCAAAGCCAGGGAACAAATTCAGGGAGAGGAGAAAGGTTCGCCCCCTCGAGCTATCTTAACTTTCCCAGCTTAGCCCGCCTGTATTCTGAATGTCTTAGAGGTTCGACCCCTGACCGGGCACATAATCCCGAGTTGGAAGGTCTCTGAGGGATTCAGCCAGTCTCCCTCCTGCAAGAGCCCCCTGTCCTGCTAGCCCATGTTCCTACCCGACCAGCAGCTAAGAGTCAGTAGCAACAGCGGGCTGTCTCTCCCGGGGCACTTCCACTCTCACCTACCAGGTCGGAGGGAAGGGACCTGTGTGTACAGGTGAGCTGTGTAAAAGGACAGGGGAAGAATGAGAAAGCTCCCCAGATCACCACTGAGGAAAAGCGTCTGTACCTGACCAGGAAACACTATCCAGCCAGCAACCCAAACAGACTGACATATATATATATATATATATACATACATACATACACATGTGTATGAATGGGCATATGTTTGTATATACAGACATGCACACGTGTAGAAAAAAATACTATTGTTTAAGAAAGTAACCGTATCTTACGGTTTTTTTTTTTCTGAACTGTGGCCATGTTTCTGCCCTCCATGCTCAGCAGGGGTAGGAACACTAAAATACTTACTTAGTAGATACTTTGGGTTAAACTGTCCTACACTGCCAGTAGAGGAGTTGTCAGAGCTATTTGTACCTTATTTAAGCTTTAAGCTTTAGCTATAACATATTAACTCTTAGAATTGTCCTTGTTCTGTCAAAATGTACCTAATCTATAGTGTATTGAATCAGAAATCCAAAATGAAGTATTTTGAAAAAGAAATTTCTAGAAGTCATCTATAAGCAATTTAAAAATGAGTTTTCTCTGTGTATAAGCAAATTTTGGACTGTTGTCTAAATCACAACGTTCACTCGTTCTGGGTGTGGTTTGATGGTCTATTACTCCCTGTCGCTTGTGTACTGTCCGACGGGAAGCCACAGGGGGACAAGGGAAGATGCGATCCCTGGAGCTCGTCTCTGGGGTGAAATCCTGGTCCTATAAGACACTCATGTGGGCAAATTGCTCTCTCTGTCCATGCCCCACATTGTCTTGAAAATTTGGCTTAATCCATGAATGGATTAATGAACTGTGGTACATGTATACCATGGAATACTATGCAGCCTTAAAGAAAGATGGAGACTTTACCTTTTTCATATTTACATGGATGGAGATGGAACATATTCTTCTTAGCAAAGTATCTCAAGAATAGAAGAAAAAGTATCCAATGTACTCAGCTGTACTATGAAACTAATTTATAGCTTTATATGAAGGCTATAACCCAACTATAGCACAGGAATAAGGGGAAATGGGCAAAGAAGGGGAGGGGAGGGAGAGGTTGGGGTGGAGGGAGGCTGATTGGTGGGGCCACACCTACGGTGCATTTTAGAAGGGTACAGGTGAAACTTACTAAATGCAGAATACAAATGTCTTCACACAATTACTAAGAAAATGCCATGAAGGCTATGTTACACAGTTTGATGAAAACATTTCAGATTGTATATGAAACTAGCACATTGTACCCCTTGATTGCACTAATGTACACAGCTATGATTAAATTTAAAAAAGAAAGAAAGAAAACAGGGTTTAATAAGCGCAATCACTTGATAGGGTTATTGTGAGACTAAAGGACTTAATACAATAAAACTTTCAGAACAGTGTCTGGCCCAGGGGGTCAGTACATTTTGCTTGTTCTCTTTAAAAGATGATCTTCCATTTTCCCTCCTCTCTACATCCTAAATGTGTAAAACTTGGTTGGTGAAACATGTTCACAGTCAGTCACTTTTACCTTCTTCTTTACATCTATATTAATTTATTCAAATTCTATTATTAGAATTAAATTTTCTTTAATTATAACTGCAAAGAGCAAAGTATGGGCTCAGCGTCTGTGGCTCAATGGTCTAAGGCACCAGCCACGTATACCTGAGCTGGTGGGTTCGAATCCAGCCCAGGCCCCCCAAACAACAATGACAGCTGTATCCAAAAAATGGCCAGGCGTTGTGGCAGGCACCTGTAGTCCCAGCTGCTTGGGAGGCGGAGATAAAGGACTCTCTTGAGCCCAGGAATGGGAGGTTGCTGTGAGCTGTGATGCCACAGCACTCTATCCAGGGTGACAGTTTGAGGCTATGTCTCAAAAAAAAACAAGAGCAAAGTATGTATACAGTAGCTTTATCAGGTATAGCTGGGTTCCAATTCTAGGTGATTATGTACTTATCCTATGATTCTGGGGAAGTTGGTAAGCATAGTGTTAAATAAAATGAAGATAATTTAGACCTTATATATTTTTTATTTTTTAAATTAATCATAGCTGTGTACATTAATGCAATCATGAGGTACAATGTGCTGATTGAACCTTATATATTTTTGTACCTATGCACTTTCTAAGTATAGCAATTTATAATAAAAATATGGTAGATTCTACCAAGAAACATGGTTTCCACTATGTGAAATTCTAAATGGCAGGACCATATCCTGTTTATCTGTGAGTTTGATTGGAGTCTACCTCAGGGCCACACATGTACTCAATTTTACTTAATCATATTATGCTTTAAATCAAATTGACACTTTCACTCAGGTTATCTGGCATCAGGCTTTGCTGGATCATGGGGATTAAATAATGTCTTTAGCACAGCATCCTGCTTGGGTTTCCTCTGGGTGGTAGTATTTTCAAGAAGACCCTGCTTTCTTTGTCATAAGACAATTGCCAGCAATTCTAGGGTTCGATATTTTCCTGTCGGCAATGACAATGGATGTAAAATGCTTCTTTTACAAAAAGTCCAGCCAATGTCCCAGAATTGAGTACCATTGTCTCTGGTTGTTTAGACCCGTGTCTTCCCCTAGAGGCCAAACAGATCTGACTCACATGAAGGAGCGGTGGCTCTCCAGGGACAGGTGGGGCACCAGCCAGGAGCCGTGTGAGAGGCCCCGGACAGGTCCTCTGCAGGTGCCGGAGGCTCCTCTGAACGCAGAGACCTGCCGTCTGACTGACTGGCTCGTCTGCTCGCGCTGTCTTATAATCCCATATTTCCCTGTGAGGGCATCAGAGAATCTCTCTCTCGCCCCCTCCCAACACTGACATTCACTCTGAGAAACCAGATTTATAGTGCAGAAGGGCTAGGCAGCAAGTCGAGGAAGGTCTTGCAGGCTATGGTCTGAGTGTTCGTGTCTCCAGAATACTGTGTTGAAATGCTAAGTCTAAGGTGATGGCAGTCCGGAGAGGGGGGGCTATGGGAGGTCCTTAGGTCATGAGCCCTTTCCACTAGGTGAGGACAGAGTGAGAAGGCGCCACCTACGAACCAGAAAGTGGGTCCTCACCACACACCACGTCTGCTGGTGCTTTGATCTTGGACTTCCCAGACTCTAGAGAAAGAAATGTCTGTTGCTTATAACCCACCCAGCCTGTGGTACTTTGTCACAGCAGCCTGAACGGACAGGCTACCATAGCTGGAGTCACTGTGAAGTTCAAAGAGCATTTGTGAGGCTATTATGATTAAATACTTGGGTGATAGAAAAGGTTTTACTGATTCAACAGAAACCCGAGTCCCTGTCGTCTGTTGGGCCCTGTTCTTTTTTGTTGATAATATGAACAAGTAGTTTCAGTGTTAGCTCCCTGTTCTCTCAATTTGTTCTTTTCTTCAAAGCACTTTTGACAATATTTTAGTATGTGTTTATTTAAGATCTATCTAAAATAAATTTCCTAAGGGCAAAGAGCATATCTGCTGATTCTTTAGTTTATACCAGGATTCTCAACCGCAGCACTGCTGACCTTTTGAGTCCTGTAAGTCTTTGCTATACAGGCTCATTTTATGTATTGTAGGTTGTTTATTACAATCCTTGGCCTTAGCAACCAGATGCCAGGATCACCCTCCCACCAATGCCAAATTTGTGACAAGCAAAACTGTTGCCAAAAGTTTTGTGAGAGGCAAAATTGCTCCTAGTTGAAACTACACATCTACACCCAGCACCCAGCACCCTGTACAGATTAGGGCACAGATTAGACTGAGTCTGTTATTTACTCTATTTTCCCAACTCAAACCCTGTTTTGTATGGCAGTCAGCTCCTCGTATTTCTTCTGCAACCAAAAAGTATCCCCAGGGATAAAACACAAGGTTCATGATAGACTGAAACTCAACAAGTTATCCTTTGTGGCGTTTGGATTTCTTGTTGGTTGTGTTTATTTATCTTTTTCTCATTGTTCTGCTGGAAGAGGGTCTATGCAAACCTATCCCCACAGGCTGAGAGAGCTGAGAGGCTGAAGAGAGAGGCGGACAAATACAGCTGTGTAGTCAGAAATATTTAATAGGGTTTTACAAACGGAAATGATACCTTAGGTGTGGAAGGCCTTGACATGCCAGAGCACCATAACCACTCTCCAGAAAGCATCTTTCATAGATACTCAGCTCAACTGGCTGAGCCTTGTGTTTTATCCCTGGGAATGCTTTTTTGTTGCAGAAGAAAAGCAAGAAGCTGACTGCCATACAAAACAGGGTTTGAGTTGGGGAAATAGAGTAAATACCAGATTCGTTCTACTCTGTGCCCTAATCTGTACAGGGTGCTGGGTGGAGATGTGTGGTTTCAACTAGGAGCAATTTCTCCTCTCACAAAACTTAAGGCAACAGTTTCTCTTGTCACAAATGAGGCATTGGTGGGAGGGTGGTATTGGCATCTGGTTGCTAAGGCCAAGGATCCTTTTCCCTATAAGACAGCATCACATGTTCTTTGAGACGAGGACAAGGAAGTTTTCATTTCTGTAATTGAGCATCATTCTCATGGTTTACTTTAGATTAGGCTAATTGGGACACAAATATAGTTGGGAAATAAAGTGGACATTGTTTCCATTGACCGTAGCTCTTCTCCATTTAATTTTTAATGTGTTCAATCTGCAGCAGTCATCAGAGTTCTGGTGCTGGGCTGATGCTAAACTGGCTGCTTCAAAGCCCTGGGAAACATTTAAACATACAGATTTCTGGGTCCGCTGTCACAGTTTTTTATTCAGTGGTTTTGGCTATTGGTTCAGGATCCTGGAAATTGTGCCTTTAAAAAAGCATCTGGGAGAATTCATTTTGCAGTAGAAAGACTCCTCATGTGACAATAGTTCTCATTTGAGGTCTCTCACTCAGGAGGTATCTTAATCCCTCATGTGACCTTCAACCAATATCAGTCAAGTGCCATCAATTCATTACCTGCTAGGAACAGCATGAGTGCTAAAACATGTTTGTGGCCCATTAAAAAATCAGTTTTTCTTTTTATTTGCAGTTGCACTGCATGTTTAATTATGTTTTCACGATAACACCAGTCCATGCCCTTTATTTCCTTTAATGGCCGTAGAAAGTGAATTGCAGTTCTTCGTGTCCTTAATCAGATCGTAGACTGAACCATTATCTGCTTGCTGACTTACTGTCCCAGTGACCTCTTGGGCTGTCTTCAGAACTGCTTCTGGCCTCACAGTTCCTAGTGTTTGCAGGTGCAAACCGCGAGTGCGTGGAAAGGAAAGCCACTTTCAAAATTCACCTTTCATATAATCATTTTATGGAAGGCAACCTGTGCTATGAATACAAAATTTTATCATCATTTCTTCTTGGCTGTTTTCTGAATTGCTGTTGTAAACCTGTTTTTTTTCCCCAAAGTATTAGCCTTGCTTCCTTTAGACGCTGGCCTCAACATTTAGATTTCTGATAATCCCAAAAGAGAGTAGTGATTTGCACATTTGCCTGAGTCACTGTAATTCTAGTGGGTGTTTCAGTATCCCAGTTCATCTAGGAAAGGCTTGCTATTTTCTTAAGCACTATGAATCACTTCTCACTATTTTTCTCATCAAGTGTAATTTTATATTAGAGCAACTTTTGTAAGTAGTCTGCCTTTCATGTTTATTTTTGTTTTCCAGAAAACCTTAGGGAGGAAAGGTGATTATACTGTATATCCTTACCATGAACTTAATTTTACTTCTGCTCAGTCTGATGAAATGTAATATCCAGTTACTTGGAAGTCAACACACCTGGCATTGTGTATCTGGGCATCTTCTTGGAATAACAGCTGATATAACCCCTCGTTTCAGGCTCACTTATATTAGCGTTAATATACCAGGGAACCTGTCTGCTTGAGTAAGGCCTAGGATTTCTTTTTTCTTTTTTTTTATAATTTTATTGAATCATAATTGTGTACATTGGTGCAATCATAGGGCACAATGTGCTTCATACACATTCAGAAATATTTTGATCGTACTGTTAGAGATAGCTTTCATGGCATTTTCTTGATCACTATATAAAGACATTAATACTCTACCTTTAATAAGTTTCACCAGTACCCTGCTAAGATGCACCGTAGGTGTGTTCCCACTAACTGCTCTCCCTCCACCCATCCTCCCCCCTCCGCTCCCCTCCCTTTCCCCTTTCCCTGTATTTTTGTGCTATAGTTGGGTTTTAGCCTTCATATGAAAGCTATAAATTAGCTTCATATTAGGGCTGAGTACATTGGATACTTTTTCTTCTATTCTTGAGATACTTTGCTAAGAAGAATATGTTCCAGCTTCATCCATGTAAACACAAAAGAGGTAAAGTCTCCATCTTTCTTTAAGGCTGCATAGTATTCCATGTTATACATGTACCACAATTTATTAATCCATTCATAGGTCGATGGGCATTTGGGCTTCTTCCACGACTTAGCAATTATGAATT
>CAUYON010091790.1:0-49998 GCA_963573935.1 Arctocebus calabarensis
ACGTTTTTTTCCACATGACTCTGGTTGGAAGTGTGGCCTCACTGTATCACTATCACTTGGGAATCTATCGGAAATGCAAATTCTTCTGGGTATATACCTAGTAAAGGAATTATAGGATCAAATGGCAGGTCAATTTTTAGATCTCTAAGTATTCTCCAAACATCCTCCCAAGAGAAATGTATTAGTGTGCATTCCCACCAGCAGTGTAGAAGTGTTCACTTTTCTCCACATCCATGCCAACATCTCTGGTTTTGGGAATTTTTTACATGGGCTAATCTTACTGGAGTTAGGTGATATCTCAAAGTAGTTTTGATTTGCATTTCTCTGATGATTAAGGATGGTGAGCATTTTTTCATGTGTCTGTAGGGTATGCACCTGTCTTCTTTAGAAGTCTCTCTTCAAGTCTCTCTTCTCTTCTTGAAGTCTCTCTTCAAGTCTTTTGCCCATCCTGAGATGGGATCACTTGTTTTTTTCTTGCTAATATGTTTGAATTCTCTGTGGATTCTGGTTATTAAACCTTTGATCCTATAATTCCTTTACTAGGTATAGACCCAGAAGGCCAAAAATCACATTATAACAAAGACATATGTATCAGAATGTTTATTGCAGCCCAATTCATAATTGCTAAGTCATGGAAGAAACCTAAGTGCCCATCAATCCACGATAGATCAATAAATTGTGGTACATGTATACCATGGAACATTACGCAGCCTTAAAGAAAGATGGAGACTTTACCTCTTTCATGTTTACATGGATGGAGTTGGAACATATTCTTCTTAGCAAAATATCTCACGAATGGAAGAAAAAGTATCCAATGTACTCAGCCCTACTATGAAGCTAATTTATAGCTGTCATAGGAAGGGTATAATCCAACAATAACACAGGAATATGGGGAAAGGGGCAAGGGTAGGGAGGGGAGGGGGGAGGTTAGGGTGGAGGGAGGGTAATTGGTGGGACCACACCTATGGTGCATCTTAGAAGGGTACAGGCAAACCTTGCTAAATGCAGAATACAAATGACTTCATATAATAATGGAGAAATTGCCGGGAAGGCTATGTTAATCAGTTTGATGAAAATAGTTAAGATTGTATATGAAACCAGCACATTGTACCCCTTGATTGCACTATTGTACACAGCTATGATTTAATAATAAAGACAATAAAATTAAAAAAAAATAGAAATGCAAATTCTGTGGCTCCAGCTCAGACCTCTGAATCAGAAACTCTGAGAACTGGGGTGGCATTCAGTTTAACAAGTTCTTCTGTTGATTCTAACACAGAGTCAACTTCTAGAACCACCCACATATGATACCCAACTCATATGTTATTTGCTACAAGAACATAGTCACAAATCTTTTCCTTCCTTTGTGTTCTCATTAACTTGAGTCTATCTTTTCTTGAATCCTTAACATTTTTGTTAAAATTATTCTCTTGGATTTTTATAGAAGGGTTCAAGGTATAGTTGCTATAATTCATATGTGTAAAAATAAAACAACCACCATCAAAACTTTATTTTCTATTACTGGGCTTATTATGCTTTTGTTGGGCAATACAGCATAATGACCAAGAGGCTGTATTAAATTTCTGGCTCTGCCACTTACTAGCTGGGTGAGGATGGAATTTGCTTAATCTCTGTGGGTCTCATTTGTGAAATGGAGATACCACTGCCACAGGGATGCTATAAGGATTAAATAGATTAATATATTTAAAGTACATAAAACAGTTCCTGGTAGAGAGTAAACATTACATAAGTGTAAAATTTGCTAATATTTTTCTTGCTCAGAATTGAGGGGAAGAACAAAACACTTGAAAGGATCTGTCCATGATATACTTCTTGTAGGGTGGCACCTGTGGCTCAAGGATTAGGGTGCCGGTGCCTTAGGGTAGCAGGTTTGAGCCCAGCCCCAGCCAAAAAAAAAAAAAGAAGAAGAAACTGCAATGAAAGATACAAAAATGTTGTATAAAAATGTTTCCTTCAAGTAACTTCAGTGTCATTTGAGTAACTGCTTAATATTTCATGTTTTTCTCCACTCTGTCTCCTCTTTTTGCCTTTTTTCTGGGTGTAACCTGGACATAAAGAAAATTTATGCATCCTCATGAAAGTAGAAATGTCACAGAAGTAGGAAGGACCTTCTTGTTCTCTGTGGCTTGCTTCTGCTGCCTTCTGGCTGGAGCATACCACACATCACTTGATTTATGGACATAAATTTCTCTTCTCTCTGTATCTAGACTAAGTGTTTACAGCTAGTATCATCTGTTAGCTGTCCCTTATTAGCAAGAATAATATGCAATGATAGTGTTCAAGCAACACAATGACACAGCCTGATGACCAGGCCTCCGTCTTGATTCTTGCTAAATCTACTGACTTGTTGTAAATCATTAAGTAGTGAGTTGAGGGGTGGGGAATGTCCCAGCCTTCACTATGGGACTTCTACCCTTAGCCTGCTTCTTAGTTCTCAGCTACCTTTGATATACTGACTCTGTCTTTTCTAGATTTCTGCCACACACTTATTGACTGTGGTGGACTATGAAGAGAACTAAAACTGGCCAGCCTCTGTAGATACCGTCTCCATCCACCCTCTGTGCCACCACATACCCACGCCATGTTTCTTTGAATGAGAAAAACATGCCCTTCTTGGGCCAGTGGACTGTGCGGTCCTCTGCTTTGAATAAGGTGCTGTTTCCCTGAGGCTGATCTTGGCAGAGCACACAGCAGCATTTCAGCTCCTATAAGCCCCTCAGTTCAGCACCCTTAAGAAGTGAACCCCCTTCTCAAGTTTTAAAGAAGCTCTTTTCAGACCAGTGCTTCCCTTCTGCTATGTGAAATGAAGGGAGACAGGGATAAAAGAATCGAAGTCTTAGCTACATTTTCATGGATTTTTCCTTAAGCCCTTTCATATCAACTCATTCACTTTGCTGCCTCCCCATGCTTTTGTATGTGACTAACAGCCTGGGAAAGAGGAAATACCAGCTAACCTGAAGCTTCTCTGGTCTAACACACTTCAAATCTCTCTATAGATCCTGTGTTCTTCCTCCCCAAAGACATGGAGTTTCCCAGTTGCCCCTCAACCCAACAAATTCGTGTTCTCCACACTATGGTTGGAAGTAATGTTCCACATACAACATGTAAAGGATTTCTTGGAGGTTTAAAAATTACTATTCTTGCTTACAAAAGAGAGAGAAGTTGATGCTGAGTTCATGAGCAGCTGTTTCTCTTCAGCAGGTGCATGCTATACACAGAGGTCCCCACACCTCTTCCTCTGAGGATGGGTAGTAGAAAAGGGGCACACAACTTTGGAATTCACCACCCACTGGTATTTCATGAAGACACACGCTGGTGGGTCAGACATGTAGGCCAGGAGGTTTGAAAGCTGGACTTGGATGGTGAGCACATAGACTGGACTGATAGAAGTGTGCTATATGGAACCAAGAAGTGGAGATTTAGGGAGTACCCACTCCTACCCTCAGGAAAACCATGCCACTGGATAGAGGCAGAAAGATCCCAAGGCCTTAGCACTCAGAGTATAGGCCCCTTCCCCACTAACAGCCCTCAAGTTTAGAGAGCTCATGCTGACGTGTATAGCAGCAGCTCCCCCTATTTTCCAGGAAAGCATTTTCTGAGCCGTGCCAAGGCTTTGCAAAGCATTTCAGGCTCTGGCAAACTAGCCACAGGTGCCTGAGCCTCCCTCCACCTTAGTGGTGATGGAGAATAAGCAATCTCCTAGGAGCTTCAAGCTCTCTCCTAAAGTTCAGGGCACTAAAATACTCCAGTTAGTGAACTAGATTCTGCCAAATGTGCAAAAGGACATCTTGGCAGCTGGCTCACTCTTACAAAGCATCAAAAAATGACAGGGAGAACAATTCTATAGGGCATGATAGTATCACCCAACTCCAGGAAATAGACTATGGTAACAAACACTCACAGGTACCACCCCTCAATTTTAAGCTGGGGGACTCAACACAATTCACATTTCTGGGAAGATGTGAAGCCAGCATGACAGAGGCTATGACAGAGATCATCAGACCTACTTGAACATTCTATAGATAACTAGGAGATCAGTGCCCTTCTATTTGGCACGGACAGAGGTTGATCTTTGGGGACCTAAGGCCAAGCCTGCTGGCCAGTCTCAAGTCTTGATCAAGAAGCCAGAAGAGAAGGCATTAATGAAAAAAAATTCTGGAAGTATGAAAAAATTAGAGCAAAAAAGTCACCCCCCAAAGGTAATAACTCTTAAGCAGTATAAACCAACAAATTTAAAATAGAAATGACAGGTAAAGGATTCTAATTTGAATTGTAAGGAAGCTCCATGTACCTCAAGAGAAAATGGAAAACCAACACACACAAAAAAAAAACCCACAAGAAAAATACAGGAAATTAATAAAAAAATTCCCTAAAGAAATATAATTATTAAAAATCCAAATATAACTTGTGGAAATGAAAAATTCATTCATAGAAATATAAAATATAGTGGAAAATTTTAACAATAGACTAGACTAGGCAAAAAAATTCATATCTTAAAGACATCACCTTTGAATTAAATGAGTTAGTCAAGAAAAAAGAACAGAGAAATAAGAAGAATGAACAGAATCTACAAGAAACATGGAATTATGTAAATAGAGCTAATATAAAAATCATAGGCATCTTTAAGAGTGAAGAAGATAATACACAAGGACTGGAAAACCTATTTGAGAAAAAAATTCAAGTGAACTTCCCTGTTCTTGTTGGAATTTTAGATATCCAGGTATGAATAAACTCAATGAACTCCTGGGAGATTCATCACTAATAGTCAATCATCAAGACACATAGTTATCAGACTGGTTAATGTTAATAGAGAAGAGGAACTTTTGAATGCCTTAAGGTGAAAATATCAGGTAACTTACAAAGGAAAAATCCATCAAAGTAACTGGGAACTTCTCAATTGAGACTTTACAAGGCAGAGGGGATTGAAGTCTTATTCTTAATCTTCTTAAACAGAATAATGGCCAGTCTAGTCCTGCAAAACTACGTATTTTATATGAGGGAGAAAGAAAGACTTTTTCAGCAGCACTTAGATAAGCCTTATACATTGTTAAGCACAACTGACATATACTAGGGAAAAATCACTCAAAACTAAAGCTCAGAACCCATACATAATAATCAAAAAGTAAAACAAAGCAATACGGTTCTACCCAACAGGATGAACAGCAATACATCCCACTTATCAATTCTTCCAGTAAATGTGAATGGCTTAAATTCCTCACCCAAGAGTCATAGGCTGGCTAAATGGATAAAAAATTATAAACCAAGTAACTTCTGTCACTAAGAAACACATCTAACCCACAAGGACTTACTCAGACTCAAAATGAAAGGATAGAAAAAAATATTCCATGCAACCTAAAGAAAGCAAGAATAGCCATTCTCATATCAGATAACATAGATTTCAAATCAACCACACTTAAAAAAAAAAGACAAAAATGGTCACTAGACAAAAATTAAGAGAGCAATTGACCAAGATGACATCACAATCCAAAATACTTATGAAACTAACCTAGGTTTGTCCAGATTCAAAAAGCAAACTCTACTACATAAATAAAATGATAAACAACAACACAGTAGTAGCTAAGACTTCAGCATTCCTCCAAGAGAACTACAAGCAGAAAACAACAAAAAAACACTGACCTTAAAAAGGACCATACAGCAAATGGACCTAAAAGATATTTAAAGCTCAAGAACTACTAAGTAAGTATACATTCTTCTCATTAGTACATGGGACATTCCCTAAAATAGATCACATTCTAGGCCACAAAATATGTCATAGCAAGTTCAGAAATATAGTAAGTACATCATGTATCTTCTCTGACCATAGTGGAATAAAATTAGAAACCAACTCTAACAGGAACACTCAATTTTCTATAAAGTCATAGAAATTAGACAATCTGCTGCTTAACAAGTATTTGGACAGGGATGAAATTATGATGGAAATCAAATTACTTTTTGGACTAAATGACAATGGGGACACAAGTTATTCAAACCAATGGAATTCAGAAAAATAAATTGTAAAGGGTAAATTCAAAGCTTGAAATGCCTGCATCAGAAAGACAGAAAGGTCATGAATCAACAATCTAATGAATTGCCTCAGTGAACTAAAACAAGAAGAGCAAACCTATCCCAAACCCAGAAAGAAAAAAGAAATAACTAAGCTCAGAGCAGAGCTAAATGAAATTTAAAACAAATAAAAAATACAGAAGATTAATGCAACAAAACTTGGCTCTTTGAAAAGATAAAAAAAAATAATAGATGTTTTACAAGATTAACCAGAAATAGTAAAGAAGGGACCCAAATAAGCTCAATCAGAAATGAAAAAAGAGATATTACAATAAAACATCATCAGTGAGTACTGGGCAGAGCAATTGGGCAAGAAAAGGGAATTAGAGTACCCAAATGAGAAAAGAGGAGGTCAAATCATCACTCTTTCCTGATGATATGATCTTATGTCCAAAAATCCCCAAAGACTCTAGGAAGAGACTCCTGGAATTAATAAATAAATTAACAAAGTTTTAGATTATATAGCTAACTCACAAAATCATTGTTATTCTTATACACCAACAATAGTCAAGCTGAGAATCAAATTAAAGACTCAATACCATTATAATATCTATAAAGGAAGTAAAATACCTAGTAATCTACTGAACCAAGGTTGTGAAAGACCTCTATAAAGAGAATTATGAAACACTGAGAAAGGAAATTGCAGATGATGTAATAAAATTAAAAAACAATATCCATTATTCCATGGATTGGTGGAATCAACATTGTGAAAAAGTCCATGCTACCCAGAGTGATTTATAGATTCAATGCAGTCTCCATCAAAATACAAATATCATGTTCACAGATCTATAAAAAATACCTCTATGCTTTGTATGGAACCTGAAAAGAGCCTGAATAGCCAAAGACTACCTTAAGGGAAAGGAACAAATCTGGAGGCATCGTTTTATCATACTGCAAGCTATACTTCAAGGCTATAGTAACCAAAACAAGGTGGTACTGGCACAAAATTAGAGACAGGGATCAACATAATAGAACATAGAACCCAGATATAAAACCATCCTCCCACTGCCATCTGATCTTTGGCTAAGCAGACAATAATATACAATGGAGAACGGAGTCCCTGTGCAATAACTGGTCTTGGGAAAGTGGGCAGCCACATCAAGAAGACTGAAGCAAGATCCATACTCTCCTAAATCAACTTAAAATATACAGCAGACTTAAACCCAAGACATGAAACCACTAGAATTCTAGAAGAAAAATGTTGGAAAAGACCTAGGCAAAGAATGTATGAAGAAGACCCCAATGGCAACCATAAAATAATAAAAATAAATAAACGGGACCACTGGGCACAACACTAGGGTCTCCAGCTAACTTTTTCCATAAGAAGCAGTCCCTCCTGGCCCTGAAATGATTTTGGCGGTTTGGCACAAGTAGGGTAATTTGCCCCTCTCTTGGTGGCTTAATATGGAGGTTTTGGACTCCACAGGGATTTTGCGACTCCCCTGGTTCTCTCCAGCATACTTCCACAGTCTCTGCAGCAGAAATACAGCTGTTTATTTGTTGTTTGGTACCTTTTTATGGGGAGGATGAGCAACAGGCAACTCCAGTTGATTTTCTTCCTGACATCACTTTCCCTGTTCTAGTTTCTAAATAAAATTCAAAATGCATAGATATGCAGATAAATTTAGAAACTATCATGTATTGGTAGTATATCTGTCTTAAAAAAAAATAAAAATTTATCCTTCAGAAAGGATGTGCCATATAATGGGCTAGGTTTTAGGGTGCATGGGTTTAAGTTCTACTCATAGCTCTAACTTTAAAACCATCCTTATAAAAAATTTCTGAGCTTCCTTTTTCTCTGCTGTGGTGTGTAAAATGCATGTGGATCAAATTATTAAATTGGAAGTTTCTTTTACTCTATGCTAACCCTATTTTAAAAAACAACAAAAATTTTATTTATAGATTCAGCAAAGAACACTAGCATCAGTCATTTAAATGTATTAAAGGATTCTTTATTTTTTTTACAGTGGTCACTGATTATCTTACATTTCTCTTACTAAATAAATCATTAATTGATTTTATATCATATAATTGATTAACTTTTTATCAAATTAAATTACTGAAAAACATTACTGTAAAAATAATTCCATCATAATCATTATTAACCTGCAACTTACTTTGCTTAAAAAAAACTGCTGAATTATATTGCTAGTAGACAAATAATATTTCATTTTGACAGGCATTGATTTTAGGGAGATTAAAATATCTTTAAGTGTTAGAAATATATATATGTAATTCATAAAATAATTAGTATAGAAGTAAAAACTACTGATACCTGATATTTCTACAGTTTTACATTTGTCTTGACTCATCAGAAAAAGAATCATTCAATCTAAATTAACTCATTTGCAAAATTGGAAAAATTATCCTCAGTTTTAGAGTCACTTGATATTAAGCTATATTCTGAACAATGTAAATTTTAAAAATGTTAAAATTTACTGCTTACAATATTCATATTATGCTTCATTCACATTCCAACATAGGTTCTATTAATATGTTTTTAAGACATAAGTAGAAATAGAGCTCAGTGTCTCTAGAACAGGACTTCTCAACTCTGGTACTTTTTTTGTTTGTTTTTTTCTCCTCAGAAAGGAGCACAGAGTAGAGACAAGGAAAGCTGGGAAAGAGAGACAAAGAAATGTGAGAGGGGAGAGAAAGAGAAGGAAAAGAACAAAGAAGACGGGAAAATGCAGCAGCAAAGGGAGACAGAGAAAGGCAAAATGAGGAGACAGATGAAGATAAGAAAGAAAAACCGAGGTGGGAAAAAGAGAGAGGGAGAGGGGGGCAGAAGATAGGGGTAGAAAGGGAGAAGACTCAGTACTATTGACCGTTGAGGGCAGTTAAGTGTTTGGTTTTGTTTGGTTTGATTTGCTTTGGTTTGGGTGGGGGCTGTCTTTTGCATTATAAGTAGCTTAGAAATATCTCTGGTTTCTAATTACTTCATGCATATATAGCAACTCCACCCCTATTTTTAGAATCAAACATATATTCTTGTGGGGCAAAAATCTCCCCTGGTTAGAAAACCACTGTTCTAGAATACGCTGAATCAAAAATAATTTTAATGCCATTTTTAAGTGTATAGAATCAAATTAGACTTTTTAAAATTCCATTTTAAATTTTGCTTTAACATTTTTATAGATAAATAATTTATAGACCATATAATTCATCCTATAAAGTGTATAATTCAATCGTTTTCATCATAGTCATACAATTGTGCAACCATCATTAAATCTGGATCATAAACTTCACTGTAAAACCCCTTCCTCTTATTGAGGCTGATCTGGAACTCCTGAGCTCAAGCAATCTATAAGCTTCAGACTCCCTAAGTACTAGGATTACAGGCTGCACCATCTCAACTAAAAATAGAAAAACTAGACGGACGTAATGGTACATGTTCTGAGTCCCAGCTACTTGGGAGGTGGACGCAAGAGGATCACTTGAGCCCAAGTGCTTCAGGTTGCTGTGAGCTGTGACATTATAGCACTCTACCCAGAGTGACAGACTGACTCTGTCTTAAATAAATAAATAAATAAATAAGAACCATTATTCCTATTAGTAGCCTTTCTCATTAATAACCCACCTTCATGGTCAGTGCCTTACCAGCCCCATAAACCGAGGGTGGCAGGTTAAAATCCAGCCCTGGCCAAACTGCAACAAAAAAATAGCCAGGCATTGTGGCTGGCACCTGTAGTCCCAGCTACTCAGGATGCTGAGTCAAGAGAATCGCCTAAGGGCAGGAGTTGGAGGTTGCTGTGAGCTGCGTGACACCATGGCATGCTGCAATGGGTGACAAAGTGAGACTCTGTCTCTGCAAAAAAAGAAAAAAAGAAAAAAAAAACCCACCTTCATCTCTCACTCCCAGACAACCACTAATTTGCTTTGTATGTTTGTACATTTACCTGTGCTGGACATTTCATATATATGGAACCATAAATGTATCTTTTAGTGTGTGAGATTGAATTCTTTCACTTAGTGTAGTGTTTTCAAGTTGCGTCCATGATATGTATAGCATGTATTAGCACTTTACTTATTAGCTATTGCCAAATAACATTCCATTATATGTAGATGATTTGTTTTGCTTATACTTCTACTTGCTAAGAAAGAATTGCATTACATTCTTCAACTATGATTGTAAATCAGCTATTTATTATTTTTGTTCTATTGTTTGCTTTATGTGTTTTGAGGTTATGTTATCAGGCTCTTACAAAGTTATTTTTATCATCTCTTTCTATTGTTTTATCCTTTTTATTATCATTAAATGTCCATTCTTATCTATAGGCTTATCATACTTCATATTCTACTTTTTCATCGTTATATTAAAGATATCTCTTGTTTGTAGAATACAGTTAAATTTTGTTTTAGTATGCAGTTTTAAAATGGTTGTCTACTAATTCTAGGTTTTTTTCCAATTTGTTCTACCTGTTCTGTATTGTTCTGCCTGTTCCTTTTAGACTGTAAGTAGCTCATTATAATATTCTCCTCTGTTCACTTACTATTATATGCAATACATTCTTTTTCTTTTCTTTTGGTGATTTCTCTCAAAATTACAATATATATCCATCTTTATATAAATTAGTACTTCATTAATATAAATTGGTTCTTTAAGCCCTCCTCAAAAATGGAAAGACCTTACTAGATATTAACTCTGTATCGCTCCATTTTTCATGCTATTGTTGCTGTATGTTTTTATTCTTTCTATATTATCAATCTCATAAGGTATTTCTAACATTACTTTATATGATAAGTATTCTTTTACTTGTTCCCATATCCTGTTTTTTCCATTAACTAATGACTTTTCTGCTTATATCTCAAAACACTTTTATGATAGCTCAAAAGCTCTTTTGTGTAGTTCTGCTAGTGGTGAATCCTACAGCATTTTGTTTAAGCAAAATGTTTTAATTTTACCTTCACATTTTTAAAGAGGTTGTCAGAATTTTTTTTCTTAAATAAAGAAATTGAATTGGCTCTTTAGCTGCCATTTCTGCAAATAGAAAAAAATACATCTTTTCAAATACAGAAACTTTCACGTTGAAGATTATTCTCTGCTATTTATGTCTTTATTTTAAAGAACTCCCTCCCCCCTCCCCGGAATAGGCTAGTAATGCTGTCCCTGCCTCCCAAGAGCAATCTGAAAAATCATATTTTTAGACTTCTGGCTTCCAATGTTTCATGTAGAAAATTTGTTAAAAGTATTATATGATTGTTGCAACTTTAAAGGTAGCATGACTTTTTTACCCCACTCTAGTTTATATTAGAAATTTCCCTTTATATGTTAGCATTTTTCCATGATTCAGTAAAAGTGGCTTATTTGAATTTATCCTGTTTGAGAATTTCAGCATTGCACGAAATTTCTGACTTGATGTCTTTTGTCAGTTTTAGAAAATCCCAAGTCATTATCTCTTTAAATAATACTTTCCCCCATTCTCTGTCTGTTCTATGTATAAATATTCTAGACATTTATTCATCATGTTCTATGGTGTTTCCTATGTTCTTTTCTTCATTTCCATTTTTTCCCTCAGTGCATCTGACCTACTTCCCATTTGACTAATGCTTTTGTTAGTTGTGTCTAATCAGATGGTTTTGAATCTCTTGAATCCTCAATTACATTTGTTGTATTTTAAAGTTCAGAATTTTTATTTTATTTTTATAATTTATTTTGTTTTGAAGAAGAGTACTCAGATAAACTTGAATTTCAGTAACTATGAAATTAGTATAAGTACAACCCGAATAATTTTTGAGACACACTTTTAGAAGTATTTGTTGTTTTTATGAAGTTCCAATTGGCTTTGGAATTCTGTATTTTTATTTGCTAAATCTTATGATTCTATTTTTAGTTCTCTACTGAAAACTTCTACGGCCATCTAATTTTTTGAATATATAAAATATTGTTATTTAAAATCTTTCTATGATAACCTCAATGTTTTTACCCCCAGGGGCTGTTTTCTTTTCTTCTTGTTTCTTTGGTTTTGGTAATGTGGCTTTGTCTACTGTGTGGGAGACAAAATTCTAAGATGATTGATAACATTCGTGCCCCTGTGTCTATGCCTGGGATAATTTTCTCCCCTGAAGTGAGCGCACTCACTGAATAGGATGGGACATAGCTCTTGAGATTATGTTATTTTATATGGGAAAGGGACTTTACAAATGTTATGAAGGTCCTCCATCACTTCACTGTAAATTGACCAAAAGGGACTTCATAGCTACTTATCCTTATTAATCACATGATTAGGCCAATATAGGTCTGATCGAATCATATTAGCACTTTAACCTGTTTACATTTCAAGTACAAGAGAAATTTAAAGTGAAAGAGTTGCTTTTCTGCTGGCTCTGAAGACAAAGCCAGTTTCTATGGTGTGAGAGGGCCTATGAAGGGAGACACTTGACAAGAAACAGTGAGTGCTTCTTCCACGACTTAGCAATTATGAATTGGGCTGCAATAAACATTCTGGTACAAATATCTTTATTATGATGTGATTTTTGGTCTTCAGGATATATACCCAATAAAGGAATTATAGGATCGAATGGCAGATCTATTTTTATATCTCTAAGTATTCCTTTTGGAAAGATATTTGGAGAATATTTTTCTATCTATCAAAATTCTATTCTTCTATCCTTCTGCTTATAGTGTAAGGTAAATTCCTTTCTGGACTTACTTTTCTATAAGAAATGTTAATGTCAACAGAAATGAGAAAGTAAAATTCTTTCCCCTCAGCAATTGCTGAGGTATCCATGACAGGCAATGGGCCCCTGAGCTCCTGCTTTTAATCCTACTCTATGTCTCTTGTCTTTCTTTACTGTCGCTTCTAACTCTGTATTTCTTCAGTGGGTCACCGCCAGTTTCCACAGGTCTCAGTGCACGCTGCTCTTGGGGTGGGACCCCGACATTTCAACTTCCTGTGTCTCGTCCTCTAGGCCAAGTTATCTCAGGGGACTCTTGTTGCTTCTCTGCTTAATGACTGAGTGATGTGTCATTGCCTGCTGAGGGCAGGCGCACACTCCTTGTCAGCAGGTGCTTGAGCCCTGCACCGACTTCCTGACCTCCATCTCTGTCTGCTTCCATGCTAGTTAATCTAGACTTTTCAATTTGCCTTCTGCTTTCTTAATTCTGCTGCGTGGCTCATTTTCACCCATCTAGAATGTTCCTACACTCTATCCATGTCCTACATTTCAGTATTTGGCAAACTTTCAAAGCATCAGGGAAATCCTGTTACTCCATTGGAGTGGATAATCCAAAATGGATTTTATTAATATTAATATTTTCCTCTTACTCTAAGTGCTTGGTAACTCTCCCGTGGAATTTGTGCTCTATTGCATTACAGCAATGGTTCTTAAATTTTAGAGACCATAAAATTACTTGGGAGAATTATGAAAACACAGACTGCTGTGTTTCGCTCCCAGAGTCCTATATTCAGAGCGTCTGGAGTGGAGCCTGAGATCTGCCCTTCCCCTAGCATCCCAGGTGATACTGATGCTACTGGTCTGGGGCTTCGTACATTAAGACCCGCCTTACAGGCCGCGCCTGTGGCTCAGTGGGTAGAGCACCAGCCACATATACCGAGGGTGGCAGGTTCAAACCCAGCTGTGGCCAAACTACAACAAAAATTAGCCAGGTGTTTTGCAGATGCCTGTGGTCGCAACTACTCAGGAGGCTGAGGCAAGAGAATTGCCTAAGCCCAAGAGCAGGAGGTTGTTGTGAGTTGTGATGCCACAGCACTCTACCAAGGGCGACAAAGTGAGACTTTGTCTCTAAAAACAAACAAACAAAAATAGAACTTACAGTTCTATTTGTATCTCATTCTCCCTCTCCATTGTAAACTTCTTAACTTCAGACCATAAGGTTTATTTCCATCTTTTATTCTCCGGAGCTCCCAGCACACAGTAGATACTTAATAAGTACAGTGGAACTTTTGTACGTTGACCACCCAAGAGACTATAACAAATGATTCGACATATTGAGGTGGTCAATATAAGGAACTTCCATCGAGGACTGGTGTATGTCTGGTCCATGAAAATCAGGTCAACTTAAGGAGGTGGTCAACTATGGAGGTTCTCTTATTTATTAAAACTGAATAGAATAGGAGGCTGCAGTTTTGTTTTTGACCTTGGCACTGACCCTTTGCAGTTATGTTCAGTGTTGGTTTCTCTCAGCCAGAAAGAATATATCTAAGTGCTTTTGCTGAGGGCATAGCCAAATTCTTCCTAGTTTTTGTTATTGTTTTTGTCTGGTGATGTGAGCTTATAGCATATTAAAAAAGCAAAAATTCTTTCCCCTCAACCCACTTCTCCCTCCAGTGTACCTTTAATGTGTGTGGCTCAGATTCCCAGAGAGGATACACAGTAGAAATGTAGGTATTTGGAGCGAGAACTACATATGTAGATGTATAGATGATATATTTCTAAGGCAATTTAGTGACATGCAGTATTTTTCCATTGAAAGTTAAATAGTCTGCATAAAAGTTAATGTGGGAGCAATGTATTCAGTGCTATGAAGGTGAATGGTGATGGATCTGGAGGGGAAGCAACGGTATCAACAGCAGATGAGAGGACAAAGAAGAACAAAGGAAGCTTATTTTCCCCTTTTCTCTCCTTTTCCTACTTGCCAGAAAAGCAGTTCACAAGGTGGGCCTCAAAGTCAGCGCATATTCACCCAAATCTCACCAGCACAACATAAAGGCTTGGCACTTGCCACCATCAATAGTGCTGCTTGTCAGCACTAATTATCATCCCAATAAGGATCTTTTTGTCAAGAAAATCAACTTTCAACTTTAACATGTATGTTTATTAGCTCAAAGCAAGGGGGAGGAAGCTCTTCTAAGTCTCATTTACACTTTAAATGACATTTATGATTGGATTTCCCCATTTTGTGAGATATCTCCAGTATGATGCCAACTAAACTAGCAGTGACAGCAGCTAATCTTAGACATTTTTTACTTCCTGTGGCTGAGCCAAAAACTGACTTCATCACAGTCTTAGACCAGTTATATGAATGATGACATCACGGTGTTAGTACCAGTTATATCAATGATGACATCACAGTCTTAGTAACAGTTATATGAATGATGACATCACGTTCTTAGTACCAGTTATATCAATGATGACATCACGGTCTTAGTACCAGTGATATTAATGATGACATCACGGTCTTAGTACCAGTTATATGAATGATGACATCACAGTCTTAGTACCAGTTATATGAATGATGACATCACAGTCTTTGTACCAGTCATGTGAATGATGACATCATGTATTTTGCAGGTCATTTATTAATGGTTAGGGCCATTACTTTGAATGGTACCCTTCTATCCTCCCAGAATTGTGAAATGAGATTTAAGGACAATAGCCTCTGAGTGCTTTTTCCTAAAAGTCTATCAGAGAGAAAGCACTAGATTCTTAATGATTATAAACATGTTGTAATTGGAGAGGAATCATGTTTGAGACATGTCAATGTACAGAGACTACCACAAGTTGACAACCTGCTTTGTTTCATGTACATATTCATTTGTAACAAGTACCTTTGATTTGAAAGTTATAAATGTTCTTTTGTTTAAGAGACAATTGTTGTGACTGTTACTCTTGAATAAGAAATAACGTAAAAGAGAAAGAAGACTCATTCAATCTGAAGGCAATGAAAAGGGATATTGAAAAATGCATAGATATTGAATTGATATGCTTTAAAGAAAATTCCAGATGATGATCTTTGTAATGCATCATACCTGAAGCATAAAGAGGCTTAATGACTGGTGACTTTTGAGTGCTGTGAAGAAATTATCATGTGCATGTTGACTCTAAAGTAGCAAGATTTATAATCTCCAATGCAAGCCTCATTTGTTTATATCTTTTTACACCTTTAATTTATTCTTTCATCTCTCTTCTCCCTTAAATTTTCTTTTTTCATACTACTCTCATCAAATACTTGCATTTTCATCTCTCATTTGTTTTTTCCTAGGTAATAGTCCTTGCTTGTGTTTTGTAGTAATATCAGAGGTACTAAGAAAAACCCTTTGGTGCCTTTAGCCACTCTAAATGCCTTTTATCTACCAGTGTTTTTTTAATCATTTTTCCATATGTGAGTAGAGGGCAGAGATTCAAACCATCATCCTCACATACATATTAAAGTGTTAGCAGAATAATAAGGATGGAGTAGCAAGACAAGGAGGAAGGAGACAATGGATTGAATTTTCATTGAATTTTCACGTTCACCATATGCTAGTCTTTGTGCCGACTGCCGTTTCTTGTAAGACAGAGTTATCAGGGACTTATTGTTAGGTAGTGGATAGGCCATGCTTTTGAATAAAATTATTTAAATAGATACTAATAATTCCACATTTCCTCTATGGAAAGCTGTTTCCTTACCTCTCTCTCTTCCTTCTTGTCTTTCTCTTTCTTCACTTTAATGCAGCTGCCATTTGTCACTTGTATAGACTTCTGTGGTTCCTGGGAAATTGCCAGCTGTTTCGTGTACCACATCTACGTCCCTCCTGTTAAACTCACCACTTGACCCTTCAGTTCCAAATATTCTTCTACCTACCCATTTTCTACCTACAACAGATTATTGTTTCTGCAGCCTTCCCCTTATACTTACAACTCAAGGTTATGACTTTATATAAAATATTTCCATTTCTCGGTTCAATGTGCATCTCGGTATGGTCAGATAATTTGATACAAGGAGTGTTTTTAGCTTTCTTGTGTTGAGTGGATTTGTTTCAATGAACTAGAAACAGTCATAAATGGTCAGGCTCCAGTTGCAAGGAATCCTCAGTCAAGCCATTTAAATATCTTGTGGCTCCTACATTGCAATTTTCTGCGCAAGTCTATCCCATTTAAAAAGTTGTAAAACCCTTGAGAACAGGCACTATGTTTTATTGGCATTTTTTACGCCTAGTGTTTTTTCCCATGATGAACTCTTATTAAACACTAAATGAGAGACACTGAATTAAACAATGATGGAAAATTTCCAGGGGTGTGAGCGGATGGGTAGGACTGGAATATAACATTCTTCTACATACAAATAAGGATTCATTAAATGCTTAAGCAGAGCTGAAACAAACAGCCGCAATTAATCTTAAGCATTCTAATTGTTTTAGTGTGTCTAGACTAATGCCTACACTTTAAAACAGAAAAACAACCACATTCAGAGAATCTAAGCAAGTATAGAAAGCTGGTATTTGTCTGTTATAATAGGATGCCCTACATGAAAGAAAGCTTCCTAACTCCATCAACGCTGCAAATAAACCTTTCTTATATTTATGGTTAAGAAGCCCATTTATCTTACCCTTATTATTTTTTTTTTTTTTACTAATAACAGGCTCTTTATATCTACACATGAGGATGACATTAGCAAAGGAATAAATTACTACAACAAAAAAATACAAGAGTATATATAATACTATCATTATTAGTTTGCATTAAGTGTGTACTTGCTATAAATTATGGTTGCCCTCAAAATCATCTTTCTCCCAGGGTTCCACAAAGAAGAAAAAGTTTGGCAAATAGTTTCTGCTTTTCAAAGAGAGGCAATCATTAGCAATTTAGTTAGACCAGTTCAACTTATTTAATAATCAGAAATACTAAAGTCCTTCTGAGATTTTCTAGTTATAGAATTAACCTGTTGTGTAATTAGCATGTCTAAATTAAAGTCCTCTTTCAATGATAATACCTAGAATAGAAATTATCTCCAGGGAGAAAGAAATTAGTATTCACATTAGTATTAAATTCATTATTAAAATCCCATACTCTCTGGTCTTTTTCATCCTTGAAGAATTCTACAACTGGGATGATTTGTAAGTTTGCCTTTTATCATCTCCTGTTTTTGCATGTTTTTATTTCAAGGAATATGGCTTTCACTGTAATTTCCGATTTGAATTGTTATTTTCCTACTTCTGTTAGGAAATGCAAGGATGGTACAAACACACCCACTGTAATCTGTACATTTTATTTGAAAATTGGCAAAGGTGCTTTTATGGAATCAGTAAAGTCACTGTAGCCAAACTCGAGCTGCAGTTTCAGCAGGTGAGCTAAGAACCCGTGCCCACACGGCATCTCTTCCCAAACTAATTCCCGCAGCACAGATAACTCCAGGATACCCAGTGCTGTTTCAAATCAACATATTTATGAAGAACTAAGAAGAAGGTATACTTGGTTATTGTTTCTCATGTTTACACACATAAAAATACATTTGTATATTTTTGGTATCCTTTTTATAAATTTTATGTTACTATATAGGTTTCCAAGAAGTTCCTTATATTCTCACTTCAAAATTCTTTTCTGTGCAATGTTGCTTCTCTGTATAGTTTGAGCAGCATCAGTGGATGATAATGAATGTCTTTGATTTGCCATTGTAGGCCGCATTGTATATTTTCTTTCTTTTTGTCACCCTCAGTAGAGTGCTAAGGAGTCACAGCTCACAGCAACCTCCAGCTCTTGGGCTTAGACGATTCTCTTGCCTCAGCCTCCTGAGTAGCTGTGATTACAGGCACCCATCGCAATACCTGTCTATTGTTTTTGCAGTTTGGCTGGGCCGGGTTCGAACCGCCACCTTTGGTATACTGTGTATGGAGCTGGCGCCCTACTCACTGAGCCACAGGTGCCACCAGCATTGTATATTTTCTTATAAGTCTTTCAAATGCATGTTTCCATACTTGTTTGACCTAAGAGAGCCCTACATGATTACACACATTACAAAATAGTCATGTTATTATTAACTAATATTGAACTTGTTTGTGTCTTCTCTGGTCACTCAGGTTAAGCACATATGACTCTCGGGCAAGGTAAGCAAACGCTATACACGTTGTAATGCTTTCTGGGGTGGAGGGTGCTAGTATTACCCTCTTCCTTAAGAATCTTTGTGAACAGATCAGATATGTTATCATCCCTGTCAGGACTCCTGGGCCTCTTTGTTAATATAATTTCTCTTGTTCTGTTTTGTCATAGCTATGTGTAAACATAACTATGACATATGTTCTACAGCAAATCTGTAATCCCTTACAGTAACCCTGTTTTACATATTTTGTCCCCTAATAATGATTAAATTATCATTTGGGACTCACAGGATATGTTGTGAAGATCAAGTCATGTGCAATTTTGTAAACTAGAACTTGCTGTCAAATCATAACGGTATCCCGACATGTAACAAACGCATGCTGAGTAAATATAAAAAAAAATGTTTTCCATTATTTAAAATTAGTAATATCAAAGGGAAGTATATTAATAAATATTTGGTTTTAGAATATGCTAAAAGCTATATATTATTTTAGTTAATTCTCCCAAGTTATTTTAAGTATATGCATATCGTGATAAAAAAGGTTTTAAAAGATTAGGTAACTTCTGAGCTCTAATACATAGATAGGAACACATAATTCATTCCCAGATTTTCTGAAATGAATAATCACACTCTTTCTTCTATCACGTGTTCCCTATGTTTTAGAATTACTTTGTAAGTAAATTGGTATGGAATGTGAAATTTTTTATTTTTTAATATCTAGCACTGCACAATATAAATCACCTTTTCTATGAAACCAAATAATTCTAAACAACATTATAATATGTTGTCCTCTTTTGACTAGAGTACATGACTCTGCATGGAAGAGTGTAAGATTATGCACTCAACCTCTAACCAGATGATCCCTTAAAATTACCTTTTGTATGATTGTTTACATGGTGCAATTGTAAAAATTCTTGGCTGCCATCTGTAGAAACATGTCTTCAGCTTATAAATAAATGACTAACATTTCAAACTGATGGAACTTTATTTTATGTCTAGCAAAGTAGTTGGCACATAGCAAGTACTCCATAAAAGAATGCTCATTAGATGAGCAAATGGGGAACTATAGGAAAGAATAAAGAATGCAGTGTGTTTTGGCAATGCAATAGTTGCCAGCTGACATGGCTACTAAGTCATTAATTTTTTTTTAAATACTCAATAAAGTATTATTTAAAAAAATATTAACACAGTGATATGTCTCATAGTGATATGTCTATTAGTGTCTAGCAAAGCTTAAAATGACGGAACACTCAACATTGTTTTTCCAAGACTAATCATTATGTCATTCTCCAAAAATATTTTAAGAGATATATTAGCAATCCTTGTTACACAGTTTTACTTTCTGCTGCTAATGATTGTTCTTTCAATACCATCTTCAGAATCTGAGAAACATGAGTAGACACATTTTCTGGAAAAGATCTGAAAGATCCAAGAGCTACTGTAGCAATGCTGTCTAATGCAGAGACACTGGAAGACAGTAGATTACCAAACAAGGGCTGTGAACTTCTAGCATGGCCTTTTGTTTTGAACTGCCATCCTTAATTAATTCTTCCATATTACTAAACAAAGTTTTTGCCAAAAATATCCTGGGCTTCTGCATTGTGTTGATCAACTGCCTTCTTCTGAGCCAGTTTGAAATGGAGACCAGACACATCTTTCATAGTTTCTTCAACGGTGCTGAGCAGCTTACTAGCAGCATCATGAAGTTTCTCTTCAGTACTTTCCAAAACTGACGTCGTGTGTTCTTCTTTAGCAAGTTGTAATTTAGTTTCTTGCAAATGTTTTTGAGTGTTTTCAAGTTCCTTCATTTTATTTTGCAGGTCATATTTACACTGGTCAAGTTCATTTTTATTAGTCATAAACAACTCTGTAACCCTACTTAGTTCCTCCTCAACGGCACCAGTTTTTTCAATCAGTTCCACAATCTGTTCTTTTTGAATAGTTAACTTTCCATTCGTGTCTCTCCAACGCAGCTGTGGCGTGCTCCACCTCCCACCTCAAATGACCTATAGAATGTTTCCTAACTTTTTGATCTTCTGTTTTCTTGTCTTTAAAGACTTATTACATCTCTAATATACTTTCCATCTCAAATATTTTCTAATTATCTGGACTGATCAAGTAGTTATTATTTTCCTTCATTTCTTAAATTACAGAATGAAAGCTGATATGAATAGGTACCATCAATTTGTTTTTGATAAAGGCACCAACAGTCTACAATGGGGAAACATAGACTTTTTAATAAAGAGTCCAAGGTTGTATATTCCCATGAAAAAGAATAAAACTGGACCCTTATCTTATACTACACACAGAAGCAAATTCCAAATAGATCAAAAACTAATTATGAGACCTGAAACTATGAAACTCCTAGAAGACAAGATATGGAAAAATATCCTGGACATTGACTGTTGCAAAATTTTTGAGCGTCACACCAAAAGCACCAAAAACTCAGACTACAAAAGCAAAAATAAATAAATGGAACAACATCAAACTAAAAAGTTTCTAAGCAGCAAAAAAAAAAAAAAGTTGATAACATGAAAATGTAATCTATTAACTAGGAAAAAGAATATTTGCAAATCATGTATCTGATTAGGGGATATTTTATAAAGAACTTTTACAATTCAATAGCAAAAATACAACCCAATCAAAAAAATGAGCAAAGGACATAAACAGGCATTTCTCTAAAGAAGGTAGAAAAATGACAATATGTGTATGAAACAAGTATGTAATGCCAAAATTTGACTCATAATAAAATGAAGATGCGGTGTCCAGACAACAAAACAAACAGATAATTCTACTATGTTCTGGACTTTATTTGGTTCTAGGAAGACGTCTACTTTAGTTGAAAGCTAGAGTTCATCCAAAATAATAATAATAGACTAAAACTGTTGTCACTGTGACAATGAGTAATATATACCTCTAAAAAGAGAAGCAAGAATGCCAAGTATTCAGCATTGAAAGGAAGAACTTGAAAAGGAAGAAGTGTCCCTCCCCCAATTCCAATGGTGTCTCCTGCAAGAATTATGTATCAGCAGTAATTAAAAGACAAAATAAACAAATCGTGATAGTGTTTTAGTTTATGTGGAAAGACCTGGGGACATTTAATTTGGACAAAGTAATAACTACCATGTCAAATAGAGAAGCTTCTGAAGTAGAGAAGCTTTGTTTTGCAGCAGATTTAAATGAAGTCAATAGAAAGAAGTTAAATGGAGATGAAAGAGCAGATTTTAATTTAATATATAAGAAATAAATATTGAAGATTCATAATCACAGACAAAATGGGGGCAAATGGTCATTTCTAACTCATTGTCTTTCTTCTGAAAGTAACCATTTTTATCAAAGTTTATCTTTTTTACTTGCTAAGCACAAATTGTTAGAATTTGGCTTTTTGTCAAATAAGCCAAAATTAACCTATGTTTAAGAATCTTTGTCTTGTGTACCCTGAATATCAGCTACAGTGACTCTTCAGCTTTTATATTTCCAAGTTAGCTACCAGTAGCTCTTTGATACTTTATGGAGAAAACATACAAATATATTAACTCTAAAATTCTTATTCTATATGATATTTTTCTAGAATAGCTTCACGTTACTTATGCAGATGTGCTTTCTTTGGTTGAGATAGAATTTTCTATTTTACATTTAGACTAGTTTCAGGGTTTGCCTCTTGCAATTCAGTCAGGTAATTCCTAAATACGTTCGACTGATTACTATTTGTGTCAAAATACATACTTTTGATTTCCATGCTACTTTGTCCAGAGTTTAATGAAGGTCATCCTCAACCCCATGTATCAGTGTTTTACACATGAAACATTCAGAAGCATTTGAATTATATATGTTAGCACTATATAAAATTAGCTTTAAATACAAGGTTTTTATTCAGATAAGCACTGATGATGGACTTGAATGTACAGAAAAAAAGAAAGAAAGAAAGAAAGAAAGAAAATGTTAAGGAAGGCCTACTGCCCTTGAACAATGCATCGAAGCCAATTAAGTAAAACCATTCTGGGTTCTAGTGGGACTCCTCTTAGAGACTAATTTATTATTATATGATGATGGAAACCAAAATATATTTGATCTTCTGGAATAATATAATATTGGGGAGAGTACTTTTTTAACATGATTTAATAAAGATTCCCTACAAACTGTCCAGATTTTTTAAAATTATCTTTAAGCTTTAGAATACCATTTTGAGGTTGTATAAAATTATAAAATCATTTGAGGGAGATTATGAGAATAGGGAAGCAAGTTATTTATGGTACCAAGAGCTTTCAAGAAATAGACATCCACTTATAGTTTAGGAGAATGCTATCTTTCAAAGATATACCTTGATAAACTTGTTACGGGTAAATTGTCATTGCTCCAAATTAAATTTTAAATACTTTTCTTTGGTAATAATCTTTGATAAGTGATATAACCAACATACTTATTTTTTTATTTCTTGACCATCTCATTACCTTTTAAATCAGTCTAAATACTCTACATTTCTTCTTCTTTTAACTTAAAACTACATTATTCAAATATTACATCTATTTAGTGAAATAACAAATAAACAAAAATGTGCCTCTGAATAATTTGTATTTTAAAAATATATAATCTCCTGAAAAAGATCATGGTATTAGCTCAAAGAAAATTACAAAGAGAGATTTTATAACTTTTTGAGAAATACCCTTGTGCTTTGATACAAAATGTAAACTTGAAGGACAGGCTAATTTAGAGGGTAAATACTTTGGTTTTATGCTTCATAGCAGTTTTTCCAAGTTCTTTCACATTACTTTATATTCATTTTCCATATTTCTATACTCTAATTTGGGAAAACTCTCAGGAGTTGTGCTATTTAAGCTGAGATTCATTGGGACAAGTCCCAAAATATAGATCTTATATTTTCAAAGCTAAAAAGTAAAACTATGGAAAGAATAATTTCTCTGCACCTCTGATTTACTTAGTAAATGAAGCTTCATTTGGTCACCCCTTGCCTGGAGAGAAAAAAAATGACTTCTTTAATCATTCTGCTTCTATCCAATTGGGAGAAAAATGGTGATGGTAAACAGGAGAGATCCGCTGCTTTTGCACACATGTGTGTTACCTGAGGAGGCCTCCTCTTTTGAAGAGGCTTGCCATAGTCAATTAAGATTTGTAATAGAAAACATAAATCTAACTCCCTATGTTGTTGACTTACACTAAATCATTAATAAAGAGATTTCAAACTCCACATGCCTTATTTTTGTTCTAATGATTTGTGTTGTTTAAAACTTGGACAAAGAAAGGGGCATTATATATTTCGTGTCCTTTGAGAAAGCAAGAGCAATTTATTTGTGGTTCTGAACACAATCCTCCATTCCTTCATATACTTCTGGATCTTTGGATGAACATGTTCCTATTCTCTCTAAATTTAATAATTGATCTTTAGAAATCAATGTTGTCTTATGTTATGGCATAGAGTTTGACTTGCTTATAACCATTCTTTCACCTACAGGGTGGTGATAAGCACATTTCTTAAATTCTAAAACCTTCTGGATGCAGTTTGAAATTTAGGAACTTGGTAAAATTTAATTCCAAATCATTTTTGGTATTTGGTTATAATATTTGATTCAGTAATCCCTGGTTTTCAATCTCCCAGAGTTGAAAGATTTTATACAATTTTATGCAGCCCAGTATGTACAATTTAGGGAAACATAACACTGTCACGAATATCTACCCTGTATAACATCACTCCAATATTCTCTTCTCTTCTCTTCTCTTTTCTCTTCTCTTCTCTTCTCTTTCTTTTAAAGTAAATTTACTTCAGGTTAATGTGAGGGTACAAACAACCAGGTCAAAATATTTGATTTTGTTAGGTAGAGTCCCTCTTACGGTTATTTCTCACACTCCAAAGGCATGCCAAATACTACCACTCCCGGCCCATTCAGTAAGAGCACCCCAATCCCCTCCGTCTCCCTTTCCCTTGTTACCCCTCCCCCCACCTTTAATTGAAATGAGTTTTTCTCCTATGTGGGCATGTATTCAATCATCTACTGGCTTCATATTTTCTATGTAACTTTTATGTCCATACAATTTTGCTGCTAGTCTTTTACATTAATTGGTAAAATAAAAAATATGGTATTATCAAGTATCTACCAGAAATAAAAAAGCAACAACAACAAGAAAAAATGAAATGATACCGAAAGCATGCATTGAGTCCATAGAATCTTTTATTTGTATAATTAGAAAAATCATAAAATTATTTTGGGAAATTTGGAAATATTAAAACAAACATTAATGCACATAAACATTCAAACTCATTTTCTCTCTGATGTGAAGAAACCTGTCTTTGAACTCTTTAGTATTGAAGAGTTAGGAGTTGAAACATTCAGTTCGTATTTCCTATAGTTACTTTTCTAATTAGTTAAAAGGCAGCTACAAAAGAGTAAAAATCCTGGTTTACTGTAACTTTCATTTATGCATTTCTTCTACTCTATTCCCCTTTCTCTCCCAGCTGCAGGGATAAGAAAATTAATAGCTACTGTCAAAGGAATATGAGATTATTATTCATAAATAAAATGCTAAATTACACGAGTTTATTGATCATGCATAATACTTCCAACACCAAGCCTATTAACTAAGTCGGAGTGTAAACACTAATGAGGCAGGACAAGGTTTAACAGCAGTAGAGTTATTTTTTACCTAAATT
Source organism: Arctocebus calabarensis (assembly GCA_963573935.1). Classification (NCBI taxonomy): domain Eukaryota; kingdom Metazoa; phylum Chordata; class Mammalia; order Primates; family Lorisidae; genus Arctocebus; species Arctocebus calabarensis. The sequence goes on from CAUYON010091790.1 coordinate 25,509, forward strand.
GTATTATAAGTTCCTCCCTTTGACCCAATATAGATAATTCCAAAAAGAAATCCCCATGATCTATGTGATGGGCCTTAAAATAGTGCTGGAATACAGTATAAGTTAGGCCAAGAAAGCTAATTTTCTGTATAAAGAAAAAATAAGATTTTTCTTTTCTGAATCAACCACCAGGAAGGAATTTTAAATCTGAGAATATCTTTAAAGAAATTTTTAATAGTATTAAAGAAGCTATGTTATTTTTTTCTAGAACTTTTTAAAAATTAAAACTACCTACAGTTAGAAGATTTTTAATTTTGATTATTCAGCTATTGTGAAAAAGAAGATAAAGATAAAAACTATTGGTAAGGATGTGGGGAAAAGAAACTCCTACACATTGTTGGTGGGAATGTGAGTTGAGTGTAATCATTATGAAAAGGAGTACAGAGGTTTCTAGAAACATTAAAAATAGAACACAATATAAATATCACATTCCTCATTGAAAGTCTTACCAGTTCTGTGTCCAATTCTGATAAATGCCTGAATCAATTATTATAGTAACAATTATAAAATGGTCAATAGTAAACTAAACTAAAATTGTTTCTTTACCTTAAACTTTTTTATAATAAACATGAGAAAATAATTTAAAATTGTTAAAAATAATTATCAAAGTGTTCTGTTAATCCAGAAAGCATTTTCAGTTCAACTAATCTAAAAAACGTCAGATTAAAACAGTTAAACTAAATTGTCTGGCTTGGGAACAAGGAATATAAGACATAGAATAATATAAAAATGTACATAAGAGAAAAAATTATACAATGGGAAGAACCATTTGCATAAATCACCAATTGCGCTTTGTATATGTTTGATTTCGATGGGCATGTTGCACAATAAGGTAGAAATAACAAGGATAAGCACTCTAGGAGTTTTGTTTTTATTATTCATAGTACTCTAGGTGCTTAAATCTGTTTAAGAATCGGGGAGATAAATGAGATTTTTTCCCAGTGAGAACTTTTTTTGTGTGTGAAAACAGAGAGCTCAGAACAAATCCCAGGGAAACACCAAATTTTAAAAGAGCAATGAAAAGAATTCAGAAATAATTCCCAAAGAGGTAGTAGAAGAATGAGAGATTAGAGTCTGAGTATGTAACAGTAAAAAAGAAAGGCACAGTTTTTGCTTTCAAGTAATGTAGAAAGGAAGACAGGGGACTCATTAAAGTCTCAAATCTAATCTAGGCTGGGAATGGTTGTTGGAGAATATCTGCAGAGAAAGGTACCCTCTCTGCTAAGAGAAAAAGCAGAGAAGAATCAGAAGGCTAGGACTGCAGCTGGAGGGAACATCATGTACCGCATGAGGGGAACAGGATCTGGTGCAGCCCCTGAACCAACCGTGTCCCCCAGCACTGAGTGTGAACACGGAACTAAGCAGGTAGAGAATGAGGGGGAGGTTTGGGGCCTAGAATCTCAAGTAGATTTATACAAAATAGGTTGGGGGTGTGTGTGCGAGGAAAATGGATGATTAGCTTGACTTCTACAAATAAGAAGAAAATTATTCTGTTTGCTTAAAATTTAATGTGCTATAATAAAAAAAATTCTCTGTTTATTAAAAAAAAATAAAAAGGAACAAGGAGGAGCTTTGTAATGCAGGATTAAGTACTTGTGTTTTTCCTGAATGGAACAGGAAACTAGTCACAAGATTTACTTTAGGTAAGAACTTAACTAGCTGAAGAATAGAAATGGTGTATTTTAAGAAGAAACCACTTAAATATCTTAAGAAAGTAGGATCCATATCCCAGATCTATCTGCTATAACTATTAGAATTGAGGAAACTTTTTCTTTAAAATGGAATTATCATTACCTACCTCTTCAGGTTGTTGAGATGTTTGAACAATATAACTTACTTACCATACCTACACATGAGATGTAGTCAGGAATTCTTTCCCCCTCCTTTGATTTAAAATATTACCCTCCTTCCTTATTACATATACTAATTTGTCTTTAGATTCTATAACCTGTAGAAATCTTATACCATTTGTTGTACCTCTCTGGTGCCCACACTAGTGTTCATAGCCCACTGCTGTGTTTAGCTGAAGTTAAGGTGGACAGTTGAACTCTGGCTTACCTCAATCTAAACAAGTCCCAAGACAAGGATGCATCTGTGCAGCCTTTCACTGTTACCGTGATCATCAGTAATAGAGGGATAAAGGAACCCTCAAGAATAATAAGCAGAGACAGATAAAATCCCATCCTTCAGGCAAACATTGTCTTAACACCTGCTTTTTCTGGACGTCCCATAGGAGTTCAGCTTTCCCTCCTCTCTGCACATAAGACAAGCCTAATTTAATCAAACTGATATTGGCTTTACTTTTCTCTGTATTATACTTCTTACTTTTTTTTTTATTAAATCATAGCTGTGTACATTAATGCAATCATGGGGTACAGTGTGCTGGTTTTATACACAATTTGAAATGTTTTCATCAAACTGGTTAACAGCCTTCATGGCATTTTCTTAGTTATTGTGTTAAGACATTTATATTCTACACCTAGTAAATTTCACTTGTACCCTTGTGAGATGTACCATCGGTGTGCACCATTGGTGTCCCACCAATTACTCTCCCTCCACCCATCCTTCCCCCTCCACTCCCCTCCCCTGCCTCTCCCTTTTCCCTTTCTTCTTGGGCTGTAATAAATAAACTTTAATTATTGAAAGTTTACTTTAAATAAGACTGAGTACATTGGATTCTTTTTCTTCCATTCCTGAGATACTTTGCTAAGAAGAATACGTTCTAGCTCCATCCATGTAAACATGAAAGGGGTAAAGTCTCCATCTTTCTTTAAGGCTACATAATGTTCCGTGGTATATGTGTACCACAATTTATTGATCCATTCATGGGTCGATAGGCACTTGGCTTCTTCCATGACTTAGCAATTATGAATTGGGATGCAATAAACATTCTGGCCTGGCTCAACGGGCTAAGGCGCCAGCCACATACACTTGAGCTGGCCTGTTCAAATCCAGCCCAGGCCCACCAAACAACAATGACGGCTGCAACCAAAAAATGGCTGGGCGTTGTGGCAGGTGCCTGTCGTCCCAGCTACTTGGGAGGCAAGAGACACGCTTGAGCCAAGGAATTGGAGGTTGCTGTGAGCTGTGATGCCACAGCACTCTATCTAGGGTGACAGTTAGAGGCTCTGTCTCAAAAAAAAAAAAAAAAAAGTCTGGCCTTCTGAGTAAACTATATGAGTTAGTAAACTCCTAACTTCTCCCAGGAGCTAATTTCAAGAACCCCAACTAAGATTCTATTCAATTCTATTTTGTAAGATCCCATTTCACTTCTTTAATTCCTTATCTATCATTATAATTGCTGTATTACTAATCAAGTCTATCTTAATCTGCTTTGTTATATTATTCTTTCCTATGAAATATCATAATCCCAAGGACATTCTGCCACACAAAACCTTTTTTTTTAAATCTCCACAATTTTCTTATTTAAGAAATGAGATAATCTCTATTAAAACGCTTGACGCTTCTTAGACTATCTCAAATATTAACCTGAGTTTAAACTCTATAGAGTCCCAATGTTTTGAAAAATTCAGAAGGTAATCGAGTCAGGGTATTTGATACATGTGGCAGTTGTTCGGCCTACAACCTTACCCACCCACACATCTTTCTTCTAAGAAGTGTAATGTAGTTTTGAGACATATAAGTAGAGGATCAAACTCTACTAAATTAGGATATATAAATTTCAAAAGGATAAATCATTATTTTGTAAACCTGCCTTGAGAATTCATTTCCCTTAGATTTGATTAAGGTAAGAGTAGGAAAGGAACCCTACTCTGGCCAACAAGACATGAGAAGTCTACCAAGGAGTCAGTGTGGCTGTTGTTAAAACAAACAAACAAACAAACAAAAGAAAAACACAGTCTCTGCTGCTCCCCCTAAAGGGAGATGTATCTCCAGCTTCTTTTTTACTCCCATCTTGACTACAGCCATGGATTTTGAAACTGAATGTTAGAATGTTAGAGGTTGGTGGCATCCTTGGGAGTAACTTACACAAGTAATTGCTCATATCCAGACTCCCTATTTATAAGGAAAAACGATTTTTAACTATTTATTATTTAATGGTATGATTCATAAATCTCCTATTTATTTCCTTAAAGTTGGTATGATTCATAATCTCCTATTTATTTCCTTTAATGTTTCCTTAAACATTTCTAACAGAGAAGGAAGAAAGGAGCCAATAACATTTTTCTCAAAGGAGAAAGTCAAAAGCTAAAATGTATTTGGAACATCAGTGATTTGGGAATGTCTAAGTTGTATGTTCAGGGTTCTGAGGATAGAATTCAGAGACCCTGTCAGGGATGGAATGGAGGTAGAGAATGAGCTGAAACATCCCCGTCTGAAATGCCCATCCTTACTCCCACCTGAAGCAGAGCAGCTCCACAGCTCTCAGCTGTTGAGATTTCTGATAAGAACAATGTTTTCATTCTAAAATAGTTGAGAATAGCTAATATGAATCATCACCTTCAGGGTTATATAAATAGCTATTTAAAATATTAGCCATGTTAAAAATTTTAAAATTAAAGTTTATTTTACATTTCCCTGTCAGAAACGTCTACCTATTCTTAGATTAAAAAGTTAGCTGATGGCAGGAATGTTCCCTAATTGCAGATCATATCACTCATGACATTTATGAAGCACAGTAGCAATAAGCTGGGGGAGTTTCGGTGATTTTCCAGAGACTTTTTATTGAAATTTAGAACCAGATTGATACTTTAAAGCATGCAAACCTTTGTTTTGTTTTTCATAGTTTAGCTACAGTTTTTCAGACTATATTCTTGTTAAAAATGACTTGAAGATTAAAATTAGAACCTGGATGGTTAAGTAAATAGGGACAGAATACTGAATGTATTTAAAACCCGAGGATGAACTTTTTAAATATCCTTTCACTAGTATTAAATAATAAATTATTTTTCTAAATAACAACTTTTGTAAAAATATAATAATATATTGCATATATTACATAATATAATGTAAAATATTACCTTTTTAACTAAACAATGCTGTCTTTCAATTCTTTTATTTGAAGAATAATATAAGCACAGAAGAAAGTCTAAGTTTACTCTTTATATGTTCTTGATTGATCTTAAAGATTTAGATAAAAATGAACACAAAATACAATGTAGAGATTTTCCTTTTCAAATGTAGTAATTGATTTTAAGAGAATGTGTAAAAAATGAATATCTGTTTGAGACCTTAGAAATCATAAACTGGGATTAGGTATTCATACAAGCATGGAAGGCCTTTGCAAATATCTGGCTATGTTTCTATTAAGGCAGTTTGTATGGTCATATACAATTTTTTTAATAGACTATATTTTGTAAAGTAAATTTAGGTTCTTAGAAAAGTGGAAATTGCAGAGGTTCCCGTACTTTTACAGTTATCCCCACCATCACCATCTCATAGCAGATGGGAACACTTGTTACAACTGAGAAGCTAACCTTCGTTATTGAGGCATTATCATCCCACAGAGTCCTTGGCCTATGTTAGGATTAACCCTTGCAGTTGTGAATTTCATGGATTTGGATGACTTAAAAATGGCACATATCTACCATTACAGTATAATAAAAAATTTTTCAAAACGAATCATGAGAAGTGAAGAACAAAATATGATCCAGTAAATCTAAGCTACAAAGACAATGAATCCATTTCATTATATCTGAAAACCATATGTATTAAAACATTTCTTTTACTTTATTAAGTTAAACTATTTACTGTGAAACTACATATACTTTTTCTTAAAATACTCTAACATACCATCAAATGTACCTTTTAAATGACCCACTTTGTAGTTTTTAGTATATTTGTAGCTAAACAACCATCACTTCTAATTTTACAATGTTTTTATCTACCTCCAAAGCAATTTGGTACCCATTAGTGGTAGTCTCTCCCCTCATCACATGGCAACTACTAAGCAACTTTCTGTTTATATTTGCCTTGGCTGGACATCTTATATTTGTAGAATAATGCAAGATGCACCCTTGTGTGTCCCTTTCATTTTGAAAATTTACACAATATTCTAGAATGTATCCATATTTGATCATTTTATAGCTGAATAGTATTCCTTTGCATAGATATATAAACATCATATAATTAATATAATCAATTAATGAGTTGTTGGGTTATTTTTTCACTTTTAGCTTATGGTTATGTCTTCTACAAGGATTCCTGTATGAGTTTTTTTAAGAGCATGTTTCCAATTCTTTTGGCTCTATATCTGAGAGCTAGTCATGTTGTAATGCAATATTAGGAACCACCAAACCATTTTCCAAAGAAGCTGCAAAATTTTACGTGCCCACCAGTAATAAATAAGGGTTTTAATTTTTTAACATCCTTACTAACAATTGATGTTGTCCATGTTTTTTTAAAGTCCCTGTAAATGTGAAGCTGTACAAATGTCACTATAATTCTCATTTCACTTCCCTAATAACTAATGATGTTGGGCATCTTTCCTCGGTTTATTGTCCATTTGGATATCTTTTTAGGATAAATCCTTATTCAAACAATTTTCTCATTTAAAAAATTGGTCTAAGTATCTTCTATCTTCTTATTGTTTAGTTGTAGAAGTTTGTTATGCTGGATAAAAACTCTTATCGGAGTATAATTCACAGATAATTTTTCCTCATATAGGAGTTGTCATTTAAACTTCTGCTTTCCTTTTTTTATTTTTTTCCATTTTTTGTATCTGTTGTACGTTTTTTGATATGAGGAGACCAGGAGATTTGCAAAAGCTTTTTTTTTTTTTTAATCGAATCATAGCTGCGTACATTAATGCAATCATGGGGTACAATGTGCTTGTTTTATATGCAATTTGAAATATTTTCATCTAACTGGTTAATATAGCCTTCACTGCATTTTCTTAGTTATTGTGTTAAGACATTTATATTCTATACCTGGTAAATTTCACATGTACCCTTGTAAGATGCACCATAGGTGTTCTCCCACCAATTACCCTCCCTCCACCTATTCTCCCCTCCCTTCCCCTCCCTCTCCCCTTTCCCCTTCTTCTTGGGCTATAATTGTGTTATAGTTTTCAAGAAAGCTATAAATTGGTTTCATAGTAAGACTGAGTACATTGGATACTTTTTCTTCCATTCTTGAGATACTTTGCTAAGAAGAATATGTTCCTGCTCCATCCATGTAAATACATAAGAGGTAAAGTTTCCATCTTTCTTTAAGGCTGCGTAGTATTCCATGGTGTACAAATACCACAATTTATTGATCCATTCACGGGTGGATGGGCACTTGGGCTTCTTCCGTGACTTAGCAATTATAAATTAGGCTGCAATAAACATTCTGGTACAGATATCTTTGTTGTAATGTGATTTTTGGTCTTCTGGGTATATCTGGTAAAGGAATTGTAGGATCGAATGGCAAGTCTATTTTTAGATCTGTAAGTGTTCTCCAAACATCTTTCCCAAAACATTTTATAAACAATTATTTTAAACAGATGACTCTACATACAAAAAGAAAAAAAAGCCAGAAGAAATCCAGAAGAAACTCCACTCTTTAATTCGATCCCCCCCACTTTTTGATTTTTTTGTGTTACCATTTATAACCCTTTATACTATCTATCTCTCAAAAAGTTGTTATTATTTTGATGGGTTTGTTCATTAATCCTCCTACTTAAGATAGAAGTAGTTTATACATCAGGATATAGCAATAGAGTATTTTGTATTTGTTTACTCACTGTTACCAGTAAGTTTTATGTCTTCATAAATAACTTATTTCTTATTGTTCATTAATGTCCTTTTCATTCAGACTGAAGACATTATTTTAGCAATTATTGGAGGACAGGTCTGACCTTGATTAAAGCCCTTAGTTTTTCCTTATCTGGGAAAGTCCTTATTTCCCAGGATGTTTTTGCAGGATATGATATATAGGGTTGAGGAAACTTTCAATTCAGCACTTTGAATATGTTGCAGCCCTTTGCCTATAAGAGCCAGTGAAAAATCTGCTGCCAGCTCTATTGGAGCTCCCTTATGTGTTGTTATTATTATTATTATTATTTTATTATTTCTCTTTGTACTTTATCCATGGGCCCTTGGCTATTTGATTATTAAATGCCTTGGGGTGGTTTTGTTTCAGTTATATCTGCTAGATATTCTATGAATATTGTGTAACTGAATAGTGATATTATCCTCTGGGTTTGGAAAGTTCCCTGTTATTATTTCTTTTAATAACATTTCTAATTCAATCTCTTTTTCTACTTTCTTTTCAAAGCCAATAACACTCATATTTCCCTTCTTGAGAGTATTTTCTAGATTTTGTTGGCATACTTTATTCTTTTTTATTCTTTTCTCTCTACTGTGTTTTTTCTTGTCCTCAAGGTCATTGATTCTCTCTTCTGCTTGGTCAATTCTGCTGTTTAGGGACTGTGATGCATTTTTCATTTTGTTGGTTGAATCTTTCAACTCTAGAATTTCTGCTCTTTTTTAATTATTTCAATCTCTTTGTTAAATTACTATAATAACTTGCTTAATTCCTTTTTTTATATTGTCTTAAAATTCATTGAGGTTTTCAGAAGAGTTATTTTGAATTCTGTATCTGGAATATCATCTATTTCATCATTTCAGGATTGGTCACTGTCATCTTTTCCAGTTCTTTTGGTGAGGTTGTGTTTTCCTGTATGTTTTTGATGTTTGTGGATGTTTGTTGGTCTGGACATTGATATTTAGGTATTTATTATAATTCTTGCTTTCTGGGACCCTTTGAACTGTCATTCTTGAGAAGGCTTACGTGGTATTCAAAGGGAATTGAGTGTTATGATTTATGCTTTTGATCAGTATAACCCTATTGACATTGGTAGTGACCCAAGCAAGGTAACACTGTGACTCACGAAGTCTCCTAAAGGCATCCTTCATAGACGTGGGTAAAATGTGGGAGACTTTCTTGTATTGCCAAGCAAAGTCTCACAATGTCTCTCACCTCCTTCCTTACTGTCCATGCTGGGGCTCCTGGAGTTGGGGGAGGAGGGATATGGACAGTACCTTGTGGCCACCACAGCAGGAAATATTGCAGGTCACATCGGAAGCCAGACCTTTCTTACCAAAGCCTATGGTCAGTGTTGCCTGGTAACTTCTGATGTTCATCCAAAGCCCAAGGGCTCTTTAGTCACCAGGTGGTAAATCCCGCCAGGACTGGGTCCTTCCCTTCAAGGTAGAATGTTCCCTTCTTGCCCAGGTTAGGTCCAGTCATGCCATCTAGGAACTGAGACCTTGACTATGGTGCTTCAGGAGACATCTGCTTGGTACTTTATATTACTAGGACTGAGCTGGTACCGAGCCGGTACCAAATTGCAAGACAAAGTCTTCCATACTCACTCTCTTCGTTCCCTTCCCCAAATGGAAGAAGAATCTCCTCAAGCTGGACTACCTGGGGATGGGGGGAGCACTTATCTGGATACCAAGCTGGCATTTCACTGGGTCACATGAGCCACAACTCCAGCCAGCACAGCCAGGGATTGGACACTTTGTGGCTTGACTGCCGTTCAAATTTATTCCAGAGTCCAGGCTGTTTTTGTCAACCTATGGTGGAGTCAGCCTGAAGGTCTTAAGATTTCCCACTGGCCATGGCCATCTAAACGGTTCCTTCAGGGGGTAGGATTTTGCCCTGCACCATGTTACCTTATGATGGGGTAGCCCTGAGTTCCACTGCAAAGTCCCACAATCACTTCACTTTCACTTGCTAGGCATACCAGGTCTCTTGTGCCTACCTGATACATTTGGTAGGCATATGAATAAATGTAAATGTAAAACCATATATATGAAATTGTATTATGTTATACTGTGTGATGTTGTATCATGTTATATGCATATATAATGCTAAAACATAATAATTACAGTTTTTTAAAGTTTGCAGTAATTACAATCTCACCTCTACAAATTATTATAATTAATGGTGAGGTAGAATAGAAGCATTAACATATCAAAATAATTTATATAAATACATTCTGAAAATTACTAAAGGTATTTAGTACTTAATTTTTACTAAAAGTTTTCAAATTTAATTAGACATTTTAAACTTTTATTTAGATGCTTGTATTTCAAAGCACTTCATAAATAACCACTTCAAAGGCTTAAAGTACAATTATTAATTAGCTATTACTCACAAAATGCCTTAGAAAATGAATCTTGCTCTTCCTCTTCTATAAATTAAGAAATACATCTCTAAGTGGGATAAATTTCATGATATTTTGCCAGCTATTTTTTCTTTTCATAAGATTTTAAGACCAATGAATATAGAATGGATGGGATGGATATTCAGTTTAAAAATGGCCATTTCGGTGCTATTTGATTCTCCTCATATGTGGTTCTGCCTATGTAATTTCACTCATTTTTATGCTTTTCTACATGCCTAATTAGTGACTTTTAATAAACTAGATATGTAAGCTTAATGCCAATTTCTTGTTATATATCTAAGTCCATTTGTTATGTAAAGTTATATCAATTTTAGGAAGTCATTAAATTGATTATATTAATAAAAAGCATCATAAAGTTAGACCCATTTTTGATGTTTCACAATGGGAGCAGAATCCTTCCTTGACATCATCTCTTCAGTGTTTCTTTTTTTTAAATTTCTTATTTTTATTTTTTTTTCTATTTTTTTTGAAACAGAGTCTCACTCTGTCACTCAGGCTGTGATCACAGTTCACCACAGCCTCAAACACCTGGGCTCAAGCAATGCTCTTGCCTCAGCTGCTCATATCGCTGGGAGTCCAGTTGTATGCCACCGTGCCCACGCCACTTACATTCTTTGTAGACACATAGGATGTCCACATTGTGCAAGCTGGTCTTGAATTCCCACTGTCAAATCTCCCAAAGAGGTGGGATTACCAATGTGCCATGATACCCACCCTCTGCATTTCTGTCTCTATTCATTGTTACTGTCTCTAAGGATGGACACAGTAGTATACTAGAGCTTAAATAATTTTTTTGATAACTTAATAAATATAATATAGATCATTTTGTCTGTTTTTGACTAATGGCTTGAGTCTCAAACCAGTGATATATAAATTTAAAAACTCATAATCAGTTGAACTCCTCATGTGTCTCACCTTTGGTCAATGTATCCATATAAATTGCTCTTCACTCAAGTATCTAAATCTAACCCCAATACTTTGTTTCAGCGGATGTCAATGTAACATCTTTTGTAAAAGTAGGTTTCAGTTAACATTACATGACCTCCATGAGCTTTCTACTGGTCAGCTTCAGGTTTTATATCTCTTTTATTTCTGTAGTTATTTTACAGTTTTCTGATCTCAATTTTTGCCTCTTCTTCAATTGAAGGAAAAAATATTTGCTTCTATTTTCAGTGTAGGCTACAAAACATCTTCTGATGAGAAATAATGATTTTATTCCACAAGTCAAGAATTAAAAGGGTGGAACAAAACAGGAAAAATTAGGAATTTTTCCCCCATAGTTATTTGATGTGTAACTGGAAACAAATTTTCCACAATTTTCTGCTTAGGTGTTTTGCTCCCAGTGATACACGGTGATGTTATAACTTGGCTGCTCCTCTTGTTCGTGATTTTGCCCAGGTAAGACAGATTTATGGCTGAGGTCTGAACTATAAATTCGAGTCTGCCGTGGTTAATCTGATGAATGTTCCACACAGTTGGCACAATTGTGTGTTTATAAAGGGAAGCCATATTCTCCTCTGAGTGTCTGTTCTATGGAGATCACCATTATATCAAAGGCCTAATTGAGGATATTTCTAAACCATGATTGTATGTAACAACTGTTTTAAAAGCTTATATATCTGTACAGATACACAGAAAGTATGGTTTAGATGAATTATAAAGCTTTCCATAAGGTGCATACTGTAGAAAACAAATGTAAATTGACCAGCAAAAATTTGGGTATGATCAGACTCAAAAATGGAATGAACTAATAGGTTTGCCTGCCAGCAGTGTTGCAATTCTGACTAGCAGATGATCATTTGGCACCCTGGAACTTGAGAATGATTGACTCTACATGACCAACATTTCACAGATCCTAAACTAGTACAGGTAGAGGTGGGTAATTACTTCAGCCACCCAAGGGGAAAGAAGGGAGCAGGTGTTAGGCTGCCAGCACAGCTCGAGTTTCAACTCATTTCCAATATAAATGGAACTAGTGGTAGGAGCCAGGAAATTTGGGTCAGTTGAGATTTTTGCCATCTCAATTTAGGGATCATAATTGAGTTTTTGCCTCTCTGACCCACTTCTGTCTAATGTATTTCCCATATTGGTAACTTTCAATTTAACTTTTCCCTAAGTTCTTTGTGTTCTTTTAGAATCACTGAATATAGAACTCATATGCTGTTTCAGTGACAACTGACAAATTTATCTTTTGAGAGATTTACTGCATCAGCTTGCCTGGCGGAGAGCTGATCACAGAGAGGATAGATTTGTCTGTTTGTCTCCTAGAGTTCTTTACGCTCTGTTAACAACTATAGAAAGACTGCAAGAGGTAAGGCAGGTGAGTGAGTGACTGCACAGGAGAGTAAAAAAAAAAATTTAAATGATAGAAGAAGTAACCTGGGTAGAAAAGTGATCCCTTTTTTGTATTTAAAGAATAAAACACTTGTAGGAAAAATTTAATGGTTACATGCTACATGTGATTATCCTGATTTACTATTCAAAATGACCTCTTATGCCTCAGCAACTCACTAAGGTGCTTCTCTTGCTCATCCTTACTGATCTGTGTTTAAATTTGTATAAATTATTCTCATTTTCCAAACACATTTTTCATTTTTTGTTAACCAAAGTTTGTCTATTTAAAGGTCAAATTTGGGGGGGTAGGTTGTTAATTTCTCATTTAAATACTTCCAATGGGGGGAAAACAGGCTATCTTAAAAGTGTTACTTGTTTTAATATTTTTAGAAATAGAGAAAAATTTTCCTTTTTTAAATGACAGAGACATTAGTATAAGCATATTTCCTTTGCTAACCTATTGTGGCTATATATTATTCTCAGGGGATGTTGAAGATTACAGAACTATTAACCCTACAGCAAATGAATATGCTTCAGTGAGTTCTTCTGTATTTTTACGAATATTTCCGTTTCCAGCCATTTCAGGCTGTAGGTTTCCCTCTTGTTACTGCAGTCTACCTGCGTGTTTCTCTACCTGCTAATTTGCTCCCTCAAGTGCACCCAGGCCTGGGAAAAGAGATAATAGCCTCTGTAGTATTGTGTACCGAGATCTCTTCGAAAATCTATTCTAAGAGTTAACCACAAAAGCTTTTATGCATTATTTTGTTGCTAACAGAATTTCTTTGTTTGATTTCCATATTTCAGTCATAGCAGATGGTCACAGTTGTTGAATACCAAATCTTAAAAATAAGGTTAAAAAATATTAAAAATTTACTGGGTTTTTTTTTGTACATGATTTTACTGGTTTTCTTTTTTCTTTAAATATATTCCATTTGATATCATTTCCTGCTTGAACTTTCATTCTATGATACAAAATCAATGTTTTATCTTCTAACTCCCAGTGGCCTAATGTGTTATGTGGTTAGAGGACAGCCTGGTATTAATATATGGGTGAAAATTATTCTGCTTGCTTGGCAGAAAGCTTCCTCTAGCATTATTTTAGGCATCCACCATATTATATTATGATTAAGGCTAATATCGTTTTTTTTTCCTTCATGTAGCATACATTAAATAGAAATTAAATGACCTAATTCATTTTTTTGTCATAGTTTATAACTTCCAAATTTTAATTTATAACTTTCAATTTCTGTACCCATTTTTGGAACACAGTTGTCAACTGAAGAATAGATTCCTGGAATATGAAAATAATGGAAATTAAAGAGGCTCCAGTATACTCTAACATATAAAGTTTCTAAATTTAGATACTCTTATCAGTATATTAATATATGCATTTTCTGGGAATCTATTTAAAAATGGATTTTCAGGTAGCATATTCAGAAAATTTTGCCATGGCTTAGCAACTAAACTATAGATATTTAAGTCAAATATACTTAAATTTTAATCTTGCCTCTATCACTTAAAAGTTAGTAATCTTGAGAACTTGAATCAACTTTTCCAATGTTTTATTTCTTCATTTACAAGAAAGACATTGTAATATTTATTTTAGAAAGTGAGATGTTTTATGTGAATACTTTAGCCACAAATGGTAAATGCTTAATTATAGATTTATATGTCAGTTCCATGTTTTTCTAACTATTACTTAAATTCAGTTTTTATATATTATTCTTAGAAGAATTTGAAAAGTTAGATTAACATTCCCCACCATAACCATTCAATGTTTGATAATCAAATTTCAAGTATCCTTGGAACTCCTCTTTAACCATGATTATTACTTTTCTTTTAATTTTTTGTCATTGGTCTTTTTCAACCTAGCCTGTAAGATGTCACAAAGAAAATAGCTATACTTGTGGGAATTGGAGCAGGGAGCTTAATGAAATCTTTGAATTTGAGTTATATATAAACTTAGGTTCTCTGTGGTCTGACATGTGAATTGAGTGTACAGATGCATAACAACTTTTTAAATTCTGTCAAGATTACATAAATTGATACATGTAAAAATCCTATGACAAGAAACCTCATGGTGTATATTCAAATGGTGTATATTCAACTTTCTTCTTGCAACTCAGCTGTGGGGCCTGGCCACAGGCTCCACAAAGTAACAGCAAAAACAACAAATGGTCAGTAAGAACTCCCTGTTCAGTTGAATCTCCAGTTCCCTTGATTTTTTTTCCAGGAAGTTTTATAGCTTATGATTTTGCAAATTTTTGTTTGTTTGCTGCCTATTTTTTCTTAATGCTTTAACCTGGCCCAAACCATTGGCCTTCCTCTGCAATTATGATTTATATTCCCTTTCCAATTATGCTCTTTTTGGCAGTTTGGGGTAAACTATCCCTCTTGTCCAGCCCAGGATTATCTATGCCCAGTATGGCCTAACCACTAACAACAATATTCAAGAGTGTACAGCACGTAGTGATAATACGTAGGAAATATTTTTTTTATTGCCACAAACTTAATTCCTACAATCTTGATCAGACACTTTATAGGGGGCAAGTCAGAATTCACTCCAGAATTTTGATAGTAGTAATTAAATCCATAAAAACAGTCACAGAATGAGTTATGTTAAGAACTGAAAATTACATTCTTGAGTAAAACATTATGAAGGAACACAAATAAATCTTTCCTGGTATCTAAAAGACTGACATAAGGGAAAAAAGACCAAAGTTTACCATTAGTATGATATCATAAAATATTATTAAGATGGATGAATGAAAGTGAAAAGATTATAGGTCAAAAAGCACAATATAGAAAATATAGAAATGTAACAAGAAACTCGTTACTACTAAAATTATGAATCAGAAGATGGACATTCCCTTCCACCCCAATTCCACTACGTAGGGATGATGTGACGAAAAATAGAAAAGTAATTCCAATAGCAAAATACTAAGAAACTTGACAATTAACCTGGATTCAATGCTGATATTTTTTAACTCTTTCTGAATCTTTAAGATACAACAAAAAGAAAGAGGTTTACAATAATAGAACAACTTATGACACACATTTATGATGTGAAGACATTTAATTAATCAAAAAGTATGTAAGGAATAGCAGAGTTAGATATCAGTCTAAGGGTAGATCGTATTTACAATATGACTCTTGCAAAAAAGATAAGTGATGATTGCAACAATTTTTTAGGTTGGTAAAACCCACTTTTGGTACAACTATTATTTAGTTCACTCTTAGGAGCAAATTTTATAACATTATATTTATGTACATGGTATTTTCTACCAAATGAGATTTGTTTCTTAGCTGTGATTTTCAGTCTTACCGTGTGCTTTCTCATCTTGTGATTGATGAAGGAAAGTGAGATATTAGTGCATGACCTGCTCCAGTATCAGAAACATTTTTAGGAAATATGTGTTATAGGAAAACATATGTATTTTGTAAAACATTAGCTATTAGTAATATTAACTAACAAATACTAGTCATAATCCACATGTACACAGTTTTACATAAATCTCTTAAAAAGTGATGAGTATTGAAATTCTAATTTTATATTAAATAATTTAAAAACATTTCCACATGTATAAAAATTATAAACATTATTTTTCAAGCTAGAAAACTGATTTCTCTTGGAATTTGAACTAGTAGGACATTAAAACTTACAACATCGCAGTCTGGGAGAAGCCAAAACTTGGGAATAGACCTAGAATGGTCCCTGCAGCTGGCAAGGCTTGACTGGACAGGAAAAGCCTGGAGAAGACTGGGCAGGAGGGAGGAGTTTGAGTTACTCTGATCAGTCAGGGGCTGGTGATTTTCTTTACACAACAAAACTGTCCAGACAAACGTTACCACCTCACCTGTGTTGTAATGGCTTAGGAGTATCCTAAGTTATTGAAAAGGAGATTGTTTACACAAATGGGGATACAGACAGCTGTTAGCTTGGTTAATGACAAATTGGTTCTCCTGTTTAGGTTGCTAGGGATGGGAGATTCTGATGACAAGAGGGAGAGAGATGATAGAAACACACAGAGAGAGAGGTATTAAACCTACCTATTGATCTACCCTCCCATTCATTTAATCTATGTATCTGTGTATATCTATCTTGGGTTGAAAGAGATCAGTGGTTTAGTTCCCATGAGATTAT
This sequence comes from Arctocebus calabarensis, assembly GCA_963573935.1. Classification (NCBI taxonomy): domain Eukaryota; kingdom Metazoa; phylum Chordata; class Mammalia; order Primates; family Lorisidae; genus Arctocebus; species Arctocebus calabarensis. The sequence continues at coordinate 42,164 of CAUYON010091790.1, forward strand.
ATGGTTCTGGCATGCTCCACAGAAAAAATGTGCTACTTAGATCTCTGATTGGGGGACACTTAATTAAACTCAATTCAACTACTACACCCTGAAATTCCTTATTGTGTTAATGATGAGGACACACTTTCCATGAGATGCTGCCTGACAATAACTGTGGATGGCAGGGATACTACGTTGGCTATTCCTGGGAAACCAGAGATAGCTCCGATGTCCCACTCTGGCTGTGGGACGCCCCATCTGTCTTGCTGAATATTGATAATTCTGAGCTGCACTATAAGTCGACCCTACCTTCCTTCTCTCTTTCTTTTACAAGGTCACAGCTGCATTGCAGATTGTTTCTGGCTCCATTCCTACATACAAAATATATATATATATATTTTATGACATGCTTTCACCTAACACAAATTTTTGTTGCCGACTCTCATCTTAGTATCTATTACTGAATAATCTGAATTTAAGCAATGGATTATGCTTCCACTCTGGGGAAAGACGAGACACAGTAGTCAGATTAAGGTGGGCTGTAGGATGGAAGTGAACTGTAAGATGAAAATTGGTAGAAAACTGCTTGGTATCCCACAAAGAAGGCATCTGGCAGGTAATAGAAGATATCAGAAAGACTTTTACAATTATTACTTAAGATAGACTCCTCAAATTTAAAAAAAGGGTTTGTTTTCTAGAAGAACAAACCAAGACCTCTACCCTAGAAATTGAGGTTATATTTAACAATAATTCCAGTCCTAAGTTTTGATAAATTATATCCTATGCGTAGGCTGTAGTCTGTGTCTGTATGATCCAAAAGTAGATTTCTTTTTTAATTTTTAAAAATTTGGACTCCCCAAAAAACCCACAGTGAAAAATATGCAAACTAAACTATAAACTTTAAATAGTCCTTCAAGTCTAAAATATTTATATGAACTTTTACAGAAAATGTTCTCCAATTTCTACCGTAGAGGAATCAAGGAATAGAAACTAAGTCTGAAGCTAAAATATGAAAAACGGTTTTTTACATAGATAATGAAATAAAATAGAAAATATAAGGTGTCTAACCTGGGTAGGATTTCCAAAATTAGAAACACAAAACAATTTAATTGGTTAAATTTAAATTTCAGATAAACTGCAGCTAATTTTTTAGTATAAGATTGTATAAGACATAGTATTTTTAGTATAGTCTTAAATAAGTCTATACTAAAAATTATTTGTAACTTACCTGGAATTCAAATTTAACTGCAAACTCTCTGTTTCATCTGGCAGTGCTAAGCACAGGACAGTTCCAGAAAGGGCATGACTAAATTGATTCTGTGTTTCATCTAGAGGAGAGGAGAAAACTGTAGGAAGATAAAGATTAAAGCTTGTTAAAACTTAAAGGAAACATGAGTGAAAAATTTAACCAACGTGAGAATCACTATGTCCTTATAAAATTTTCAAAATCAGCCACTATTCAATAAATGTTTTATTGGATATTTCTTACATGCTAGGCACTGAAACTCTAGTAAGAGCCATAGCCCTTTGTGAAGGTTAGACTCTAATAAAGTAGGTGAAATCTTAACATATATAAATAAATATTTTATTATTTTTGTGACAAATGACACTAAAAGAAGTATGAGGTGATGTAAGAAAAATGTGAGTAAAGTTTTCTTATTTGCCCTCTCCAGTTATAGTTAAAAAAGAATAATGGCCCACCCAGAACATCAACTTTCTTATTCTGAAACCTGAATGGAGGGAATAAAATACAAAATGGACTTTAAGATGCCATTAAGGTTAAGTCCTTCAGATGAGGAGATTATTTAGATGTCTAAATCTAAAGATGTCTGGGGAAGTGGGTAAATCTAACAATATGAGTCCTAAAAAGACAAAAGCCTTTCTTGGTGGTGGTCAGAGAGAGAAGTGAGGATGAAGCAGTAAAGAGTTTATAGGGAAAGACATCAGTAGAAAAACCAGAATGGGTGCTCCAAGTATGGTTCAACATGGAAAACTCAGTGTGATATATTCTATACATAGAACGAAGAAAAAAAAATGATAATCTAAATTTTAGTGCCGAAAAATTGACATAATCCAACACCATGATAAAAACACTAAACATTATGAAACAAGAGAACTTCCTCAATCTGATAAAGATCATTTATATAGAACCCATAGCCAACTTCACACTCAATGGTAAAAGACGTCATATTCAAATATGGGGGGCATTTCCAAGGCTACTGGATTTCACCGCTTTTATTCAAAATTGTATGATACATTCTCTCCAGAGCATTTAGACAGGTAAAGGAAATAAAAGGTATCCAAATTGGAATGCAAGCTTTAAACCATCTGTATTCCCATAAAACATGATCTTATATATGGAAAAAACTGAAAATTCTATAGGAAAACATCATGAAATGTAATAAACACTTTCAGTAGAGTTGTGGGATGCAAGGACAACACACAAAAGTAAAATGTATTTCTCTATACTATATTAGCAATAAAAAAATCTAAAGATAAAACTGGGAAAGCATTTTTACTTACAAATAGAATCAATTCAGAATAATATTCTTAGGAATCAATTTAACAATCATGTAAGGCTTATGCATTGAAAACTACAAAACAGTATTAAAAACTACAAAACATTGCTTAAAAAGTTAAAGAAGATATGAAAATATTAAAAGATAGCCTGCATTCATGGATTAGAAGAATGAATATTGGTAAGATGGTAATGTTACCTAGTGATTTACAGATTTCATGTAATCCTCATTAAAATGCAAATGGCCTTTTTAGTAAAAACATAAAAGCAAATTCTCAAATTCATGTGGAACTATAAGGGACCTGTATAATGCAAATAATATTGAAAAGAAAAACAGAGTTGGTGAACTTACATTTCCTGATTTCCAAACATCTTTTTAAAGCAAGACAGAACTATAGTAGGATGGAATAGGGTTAATGGTTTATAAATAAACTCATAAATTTGTGATCAATGGATTTTTTGCAGGGTGCTATGTTAGTCTGTTTTGTGTTTTGTAAAGGAAATATCCAAGGCTGGATAATTTATAGCATAAATTTTATACAGAAAAGAGGCTTATTTGGCTACCAGTTCTGCAGTCTATACAAGAAACATGGTGCCAGCTTGGGTTTCTGATGATGGTTCGATGACCTTCCAATCAGGGCTGAACATGAAGGGGATCAAGCATGCCACATGACAAGAGAAGGGACAAAGAGGGAGGAGGTGGCGTCAGAATCTTTAAACAATCAACCTTTGCATGAATTAATGAAGTGTGAACTCACTCACCACCATGGAGCAGGCACCCAGACATTCAGGATGGATCTGCTCTCGTATCTCAAACCCTCCTCACCAGGTCCCACATTCAATATTGAGGTAAAATTTCAACATGAGATTTATAAAGTGCAAATATTCAAACATCAAAACCATATCAGATGCCAAGACTATGCAATAATAAGGGTGGAGCATCTTTAATTTGAAAATCTGAAATGCTCCAAAACCTGAACATTTTGAGTAATGACATGATGTTTTAGGGTCAAAATCAAAGAAAATGCCCATTAGAGCATTTCAAATTTTGGCCTTTTGAATTAGGGATATGCACCTGGTAAGTACATGTGAATGTTCCAAAATTTGAAACCATCTGAAATCTGAGACACTTCTTGTGCAAGGTAAGTGATACTCCTCATAGAATCGCCTCAACAAATTGTGCCGGGACAATTAGCTATGTACATAAAAAGAAAAGCTGACCTCCCTATCTCATACTGTATAAAAAGTCCTCAAAATGACTCAAAAACCTCAGTGTAAGATATGAAATTATCAACTTTTCTAAGTAAAAATAGAAGCACAACCTCATGAGTTTTGATTACGAATTTTTTGTATTATGAACATTTATAAAGTATATTCAACTTCCTCAAAAGCAGGAACTTTTGTGTTTTAAGGGACACTATTAAGAAAAGAAAAAGGTAACCTATGGAATGGAACAGAATTTTTGCATATCTTGTATTGAGTAAGGGCCTAATATCCTGAATATTTTGCAACTCAACAGCAAAAAAAGGACAAACTACCTACTTAAAAGAAAAAAAAAAGGACTTGAATACCCTAGTCTCCAAAGAAAATGTACAAATAAACAACACACATATGAAAAGATATTCAACAACATTAGTCATTAGAGAAATACAAGTGAAATGATAATGAAATACCATTAGTTTGGCTACAATAATAGTAATAACAATAATGACAAAGAAAGAATAATATGTTGATGAGGTAGTGGAGAAATTGAAACATACATCTATTGTTGGTATCAATTTAAAATTGTATAGTATTTGTGGAAAATAGTATTGTGTTTCCTCAAAAAATTAAATGTAGACCTACCATATGACCAAGATTCCAGTGTATACACACACATATTTATACATATATACACGCATACATACACACACACACACACATAGTGATTATTGTCAAAAGTATTTCTGTGAACATTCTTTGTATAGGTCTTTCAGTATATATAATATATAAATATATTAAGACCTTATTATAATAATATTAATATATTATTAAGATAATATATATTATAATAATATTATTATTATAATATTAAGACCCTTGTACAGGTCTTTGAGTATATATATATATACTGTGAACATTTCATATATATATGAAATGTTCACAGAAATACTTTTGGCAATAATCAAAGGTAGAAACAGCTCAAATCCTCATTAATAAGTAGATAGATAAACAAGTTGTGATATACAGATACAATGTAATTATTATTCAGCTATCAAGAGTAATGAAGTACTAAAATGTGACACCATGTGAGTGCATTTGCCAGATGAAAGAAGCCAATCCCATATGTAGGATGGCATTTAGATTAAATATCCAGAATAGGGAAACTCATGGACAGGCTGCAGATTGGTAGTTTCCAGGGCCTGGGGGAATGAAGGGGAAATGGAGGGGGACTGTTTAATGGGTGTGGGGTTTTCTTAGGGGTTTATAAAAATATTTTGGTACTCAATAAATGTGGTGGTGAAATGAATGAAATAAGTGCCACTGTGATCTACACTTAAAGCTGTTAATTTTATAAAGGAATAGTCAGAAAACTCTCACATGACTATTTCTGAAGATGGAAGAAGGAGGCCATAAGCCAAGGCATATCGTCAGCCTCCAGAACATTGAAAAGGCAACGAGACAGATCCCCCACTACAGCCTTCAGGAAGCAATGCAGCCCTGCCAACATCTTTATTTTAGTTCAAGGATCTGGTTTGGGGATCTAATTTTTAGAACTGAAAACTGTAAACCAAATTTGTCTTAAACTCCTAAATTTGTGGAAATGTATTACAGCAGTGATGATAAAAAACTAATACACTCCTGGCGACTGCTTATTCTATAAATGTGATTTTCTTACTGTAATGTTCTCAGTAATTACATTCTTCACTTGTTGATCTTTTTATTAAAACCATTGTTTCGTTTTTTTAAGAAGAGCTACTGTATTCATTTTTTGAGTCTGAACAATCAGAACCATGAAAAAGAGCAGAGTGTTATTATTTAAAGAAAAGTTTTTGGAGAAAGAATTTGGTTTGTGTGTATGGAAACCTAAATAAGCAATAATTTAGCACTACTCAACCTTAGGCAGCATGGGACCCTGCTGTGGCTCTCAGATGTCAAAGGGCCATTTCTATCTTAAGATATATAAACACATGCATATGAATACACACACATCTGATTAAATAAATCATGGGCATTATCTTCTCTAAGAATGCAGGTACTTAGGCATAGTGAAATATGACTTCTTGCTCTGAGAACATGTTCTCATGACTAATACTAATCGAGAATCAAGGAAGAAAAAAGTGACTGTAGAAAATGGCTCAGGAGGTTGGAGGGTATCTGCTATATAGCATCAGAGATAGACACTGCTTTGCAGCAAGGAGACAAATAATATTGTCATATTCTCTCTTAAACAGAATCAATGCAATAGAGTGTTGCATGATAAAATAACTTTTAGCATAATGCCAACCATTATTTTCTTGCTTTTCTTTTATTTTCCAACTACTAGCTCTAAGTTAGAGAGGAATTTGTGTGGTATTTGCAATAATTGGTTATGGTGGTTGAGGAATATTACACAATTTTAATTATTTTTTATTAAGTTATATATACATAGATTGTGAGTACATTTATGCCTTTGTGGCATTCAATGTGTTGATTATTTGTACAATTTGGAGTGCTTACATTCTACTAATTAACATAGATTTCACTTCATTTACTTAATCACAGTGTTAAGACATTTGTGTTCTATACATGATAGATCTGACTTGCACCCTTGCAATATGTTCCATAGGTGTGGTCGCACCTTCACTCTATCAAAGGGTTCCCCTTTGCCTTCCCTCCTTCATCCTGGGCTATAGTTGTGATTCATCTTTCATATGAAAGTGTGAGTGATTATAAATTGGTTTCATAGTACTACCAAAAATAATTTTTTTCCATTCCTGAGATACTTTACTAAGAAGAATATTTCCCAGCTCCATCCATGTAAACATAAAAGAGGTAAAGTCTCTTTTTTTAATACTGCATAGTATTCCATGGTATACATATACCATAATTTATTAACCCATTCATGGTTCAATGGGTACTTGGGGTTCTTCCATGACTAGGCAATTATGAATTGAGCTGCAAAGAACAATCTGGTGCAAATATCTTTGTTACCAAGTCAGTTTTGGTTTTTTGGATGTATACCTAGTAGAGGAATTGCTGGATCAAATAGCAGATCTACATTTAGATCCCTGAGTGTTCTCTAAACTTCTTTCGAAAAGGAACATACTAGTTTGCATTCCCACCAGCAGTGCGGAAGAGTTCCCTTTTCTCCACATCAACACAACATCTTTGGTTTTGGGATTTTGTGATGTGGGCTACTCTTACTGGAATTAGATGATATCTCAAAGTGGTTGTGGTTTGTATTTTTCTGATGATTAAAAATGATGAGTATTTTTTCATGTGTCTGTAGACCATATGCCTGTCTTCAGAGAAGCTTCTGTTCATGTCTCTTGCTTACAATGAAATGGGATCATTTATTCTTTTCTTATTAATAAGTTTCAGCTCTCTGGATTCTGGTTATTAGACCTTTGTTGAAAATATAACCTGCAAAGATCCTCTCTCATTCTGAGGGCTGTAAACTTGCTTTACTTACTGTGATCCTGGCAGTGCAGAAGCTTTTTACTTTGATCAGATCCCAATAATGTATTTTTGATGTTGCTTCAATTGTCCGGGGGGTCCACTTCATAAAGTATTCTCCCAGGCCAATTTTTTCAAGTGTTTCCCTTGCACTTTCTCCAACAATTTTTACAGTTTCATGTCGTAAGTTTAAGTCCTTTAACCAGTGAGTGTCAATTTTTGTTAGTGGAGAAAGGTGTGGGTCCAACTTGTCTTCTACAAGTTGCCAGCCAATTAGCCCAGCACCACTAATCTTTCCCCCGATTTATATTTTTGATAGGCTTATCACAGATCAAATGATGATAAGTGTCTGGGTTCATCTCTTGCTTTTCAATTCTGTTCCATACATCTAAATCTCTATTTTTGTGCCAGTACCATGCTGTTTTGATCACTATAGATTTATGGTATAGTCTGAAGTCAGGTAGCATGATTCTCCTGATTTGTTTTTATTTCTGAATAATGTCTTGACTATTTGGGGTTTTCTCTATTTCCATAGAAAATGAAGTACTAATTTTTCCAGATCTTTAAAGTATGATAGAGGTGATTTTATAGGGGTTGCATAAAATTTGTAGATTGCTTTGGGTAGTATTGACATTTTAACAATGTTGCTTCTTCCCAGCCATGAGCATAGTATATTTTTCCATTTGTTAACATCTTCAGC